>CM056948.1:10445576-10530421 GCA_029856935.1 Cyclocarya paliurus
AATCAAACGTCCACATAAAACCCAAGACCCTGGTACCACTTGTTAGAAATTGGAAGATGATGTATTGGTGGTTTAGGAATAATGAAAAAATGGTCTTGAAAAAGTGCAAGCACAACACTAATATTCAAAGGAAGACTACTAATTTTTGTAGCACTTGTCTACTATTCAAAGGAAGACGTTCCATGTATTCATGGTGAAGTCTACAAATTCTCGAATGCTTCCAGGTTTTATCATTGCCTTCTCTCTCTGAGTGTCACTTTCTCCCACCATTTTTCTGTATAGAATTTTCTTTCCTTAATTTTCAACTCATTGAGCTGCTGTTAATTGACAAGAAGCCCCGGGACGGACTTAATTTCACCAACTATCAATCAAGAAATGTATTTTATTTTTTCTCCTTTTGTCTCTGTCCTGAAGAATGGTAAGTTCCAAACCTTTTTTACCAGCTTAATGCATTGAATTTCTGACTCTACAAATTTCAAAAGAAACCTCTCCCCTTTTGCACCAAGTGATACTATCTACCGTGCTTCAAATGTTGAGATGCTGATTCTATTTGCTGAATAAGTTGCATTGTTGCTAGACGGAGAATCTGCTAAATCTGCATAGAAACCCGGCTGCCTTGGTATAGGCAATAAAATTTCACTGCTTAACATTAGAACCACAGAAGACATGTTTGGCCTATCTTCAGGTCTTTGCTGCACACATAACAGACACACTTGAATTAGTCTTAACACTTCCGATCGTGTGTGCGCATCACCTACTGATTCATCGATCAGTTCCATTGCTCTATCTACCATCCATAGTCTCCATGCCTGAAACAAATTAATAACCATATTTTTGTGAGTTGGATTTCCATTAATATGCCCACCTTGATCTATTACAATATACTATCTTGGAATATGGACCTTTACTCTTATTTTAAAGGTCCTGTTATCCAAGAATTCAATTCTTCATGCTTACATGTCCAAGAAGATTGAGGTGGTGGTCTGGATGGCGGAATCCCCTGTTCTTCTTCCCACTCAATATCTCCAATACTAAAACTCCAAAGCTAAAGACATCAGATTTTACAGAGTACTGCCCATGCACTGCATACTCAGGAGACATGTAGCCACTGCAAAATATTATGTAAGGACAAGGAAAATGAAGTTCATAAACTGTTAAAGGTCACCTATAAGAGAAGATTAACCTACTTACTATGTTCCAACAATCCTATGGGTCTTGGACACAATTTGATCTCCCCGAAATGATCTAGCCAGGCCAAAGTCCGAAATTTTCGGATTCATTTTCATATCTAGTAAGATATTGCTAGCTTTGAGATCTCTATGGATGACCCTCAGTCTAGAATCTTCGTGAAGATAGAGAAGCCCTTTGGCAATGCCACCAATAATGTCGATGCGCTTACGCCAATCTAGTAATTTCCTCTTTGTCTGGTCTGTCCAAGTTCACCTTCATGTCAGTACAAACCTTGCTGAATTCTCAATAAAAATTTCATTAACTGAAAAAGATAACCAGACATGAATTTCCTGCTTTAGAAGGGTCAGAGCTCAAACCAAAAATAAAGGACTCCAAGCTTTTGTTTGGCATGTATTCGTAGATCAAAATTTTCTCATTTTCTTCCGTGCAACACCCTAGAAGCTTTACAAGATTGCGGTGCTGAAGTTTGGCAATTAATTTGACTTCATTTATGAACTCATTAGGTCCTTGTCCGGAATTAGTTGAAAGCCTCTTCACAGCTATCACTTGCCCTTTTGGCAGTGTACCCTGAAAATCAATAGGTTAGGAAATGTGGTGCCAAAAAATAAACCACACATATGGGGAGGATATTTTTGGTCTACCTTATACACAGGTCCAAATCCACCTTCTCCAAGCTTCTTGTTGCTTGAAAAGTTATCAGTGGCATTAACTATGGCTGTAAAACCAATTATCGGCAACTCCATGTCTTCCTTCAGGCCTTCATTTTCACCATCTTTCTTGTGTCTTCTTTTTGCCATTCCTGAAATATTGGGAACAGAATTGGGCACGATTTTCTTGAACAAAAGAAATATTGAATGCAAGCGGCCAACCATCTAATCAGATGCATTTCTTAAGTTCAGAAGACTTTTATAGAAATTTCTTAGCCGTATTAAAATATATATACATACTATCATGCATCGGAAATAATCATTCAATTCCTTATATATAGAGCTTTACCTTTGAAACTAGACTTCTTCTTCCGTATGTATGAGATGGCTCCAAGTGTTAGAATTCCATTGACTAATGCTACAACGCCGGCTATGATTCCTGCTCGTTTTATCTTGCTGGTGTTCCACTTTTTCCCATTATTTTCTGAAAACGAAGTTAGAGTTTTGCTCAATCTGCATATATCTGACTATTGATCAAAACTCGTATTAATTTTGAACATGATGACTAGGCGATATAGTTGTCCGGGTTATTCTCCATTCATAGTAAAAGAGCAAAATTCAGAGTAATTTGTTTTTTAATTATTAAATTTTTTAGAAGGAAAAAAGAAGTAAAAAGTACCTAGTTCTGAACTGGCCATCTTTATGTATAGCTCTTGCCCACCCTGAGAGTACACAACAATGTCAATCAGGTCCCCGAACCAAAGCAGGCAGCCACTCCCTTTTCCCCTAATATCTAAATTGGAATATGCTGTGCAAGAGCAGTTTTTCAAGCACAATCCCTGGCATTCATCGAGGCTCATAGTCGCATTAAACCAGGAAGAAGATGTGTCGGGCAATTTCAATCCCGTGTACTTGCGGAAGCCATTTCCAATATTGCATACCAATGGAGTCCTTCGAACACATCCATCAGACCAATCTACTGACTTCCAATCTTTGGAAGACTTGGGTAAGAATCCTTCCAAGCATGCACATGCAGGAGAGCTATCGGCATCGCAGGTAGCGTATTCACCGCAGAATGCATAATTTTGACATACGTCTGCCTGGGAATTGAAGAAAAGCTCCCAACTGTGTGTTCGATCCAACCACATCAACCGCTGCACAACGCCTGATGGGTTTAGTCTAGATCTTGAAAAAACCATAGTGTTTACGAGTTTGTACTCGAAATACACCTCGTTCTGATTCATCACGAATTCATACACGAACAATGGAATCAGATTTAAGTTCGGGAATCCCGTAAAACGAAGACCATTCCATGACCCTGGTCTACACTTTATCGTATTCCCCTTCATGTGAACCATTTGCGGAAGCCCACGAGGATCTAACCTTAGTGAAAACTCACCTCGAGCAGGATCTTCCGCGCTCTTCCAAGATGATATGACTCTATCTAGACCAGTTTCCAAGTTCCTTCCAAGCTTCATTTCCGGTAGGAATGTGTCACAAGGATAATCAAAACTCTGCCACAAATATCTCTCTGGGTCATCAACATTTCCATCTTTCACAACAAGATTTCCAGTATCCAGGAGCTGTGCAACAACTGGTTTTTCTGCTGTTCTTGATGTATTAGTTGACCAAACAATATCATTTGTGCCATTGAGAATGGCAAGAGCTCCCTCATCGGTGACCATTAAAACTCCGGAGTGATCGTTAAGCGGAGTGTCTCTGTTAGCCACCCATACGACTGTCCCAGAAGATACCACGTACCATATTCCAACGTATCGGCTTTTTGAACTGCCTGGACTGAAAAATCCCATTTCAAATGTTCCGCCGGCTGAAACTAATGTGTCGCCGTCTCTGATTGATCTACTTGAAGGAAGAGTGTCCAGCGTAATGGATGTTTCTAAGAGGGAGAACAATAGAGAGAATACAAAAAAATAGGTACAGGCTTCCATTGATTATCTAGTGGTTTATCTCCTTCTGACTCGGAGAAAGTAATGCAGACAAGTAGAGATATATGGAGAGAACAGCACATTGCTTCTATATGTACAGATCTTAGCTTTCATAATTGACTTTCGTTTCCTGTTTTTTTGTTCTGCTAGCTGGGTCAAGTGGCCTCGTGTTTGGTGCGTGTTGTTGCTCCAAAAAGCAGTGGTCCTAATGGATATGTCATGCGACTTTACCAAAAAAATTTCAATTGCAATATGGAAATCTCTTTCACATAGCTTGAGTATGGATGATCGAATACGGCTTTATCGGTATTCATGTAGTTTCAAAGTGTGAATGCTGCGAAGAGAGAGAATTTGAAGATTTTTTTTTTTTTTTGAAAATAGACTCATTTCATTAATGATCTGAAATTACATCTGTTGACTTATCAGTACATGAAAAATCCAAACTATAAGCCAAACTACGAATCAGCTCAGGTACTTCCTCACACATAAATTGCTTTGTGGCAGATACTGTCTTAACTTCTAAATAAACTCTCTCAAAGAGAGAAAGCATCCTACAAAACAGAACTTAAAGGACCCATCTACCCTTCGAAGGAGGGTGAGTATGGGACACCGCTATGGACATCAAATCCAAAGCCTATTTCTAATAAAAGCTAACTAAAACCAGAAAAAACTACAACTGAACACATAAACAACAACAAGACCACGAGCACTGGTAAGACCCCAGACGGCATGTCCACTACAAGCATCAGCATCTCGAGTCCGGACTGAGCGAGTACCTAGCTAACGCACGGACCACAACAGCCCGGCCATACGATCACCAGACGTAACATTGCTCACCACTCTTGATCAGCTCTTGCCCCAGATACGTCCGACCCAAAAGCTCAAACCACACTCGGGTCAACAAAAACAACAAAACCAGAAAAGTAAAAAAAAACAACACTGCAACGATAAAAGCCAAGAACAAAATCGGATGAACAGTGTGCAACTGTTCGGCAATGGCGAGTACAGGACACTGCTCACGCTGGGAGGAAAGCCGTCGGTCAAACATGAAGGTCTCGGAGGCAGAGGTTCCACAGAAGTCGAGCATGGCGTCAGCAAAGGACATCTCGGTGGCACGTGAGGGTCACGCGCTAGCTAGATTCGGATCTTCGTCCCGCGCGTGCTGGCGACGCGCCACTCTGATGGACGCCAGATTTGGTAGACTTGAAGATCGGCGGCTGGGTGTCATGCCGGTGAGGCGTGTGTAGCAGTTCGACTGCCGGAAAGACTCGAACGGGGATCCTCCCTTATTTGGCCTGAAAAACACAAAAACAAACAAGAAAAACACAACATGAAAAGAAAAGGACAGAGGGGAGAGGGGGGAGGAGTCGAAGCTCCCACCCCCTCACGTTAGATCTGGAGTTTGGGTAGTTTTAGAGATCAGAGAGGGTTATCTCAGAGAAGGGAGAAAGGAGCGACCCCCCTCATGTTGCTTTCTCTTCTTTCCGAAGTCTTCGCCTTTTTGAATTTGAAGATTTAAATCATGTTTTATATGGTGGGAAAATTGCCTCTAAACTATGGCAGACCTGCTCGAATTTTTTGAGAATTTCATTTGTCTCAAATAGATCGTGGGCTCAATCGGTGGAGGCGTGGTTTTGGCACACGAAGAAATCTTCACAGGTGGGTAATCTCATTGGTTTGGTTCCATCAATTTTAATGTGGAACTTGTGGTCTTGAAGGTGTGCAGCTCGTATGGAAGGAATTAAGGAATCATTTATGTTTTAAGGCGCAAAGTCAAATACTGGATTGCATGGGTTGCCAGTTGGTTGTGAACTTCTCATCTTTTGGACAAGAGGGATATTTCGATTTTGACAGACATGAACTTACCGATAGCTCCTTCACGTCCAAAGCAGCTGCATGCAATTACTTGGCATAAGCCAAGTCATGGCTAGTTCTATTAGACATAATAAGATTCTTTAATGCGGAATAAACAGAATCAAAGGCTTAATGCCCAAGGAAGCAGTACCTCCAACCATTGATGTTGCTCACAATTTTGTTGTGTTCTCTGATGTTTGGCACTTCCAAACTTTTCTCACTCAATTTAGATGGTGTAAACTGAAGGGAATTGAGTTGAGTGAGTTTGGGGATCAAAACCATGGTTTATATAGCCACCAAAAGCTTTCATACTTTAACAATAATTACAGGGACACTAGTGGATGGCTTTCAGCTGCACTATGAGATAGTGATGGGTGTGGACCACACCACTTCAAATGCTCTTCTCAAACGAAGTTGGTGGAGAAACGGTCAAGATTCTCCCACTTGGTCCATACTCTTAATCTTAAGTCTCATCTTAAACCCATCAAATATCTGTATTAAGTAATAAATACATGAATCATGGTGATAAATCTTCTAATGACGAGTATTAACTTCCAAGTATTACTATGTATTTATTTCTTATACTTTATGTGTCAACAATTTCTTAACGAATAAATTATTATGTTTATTCTTGGTCCAACATAGACGAATTTTCTCAAAATTAAAATAAGGTGCACATAAATATGAGAAAAACATTACAATAATTAAGAATTTCATAACATTGTCCATAAAATGAAAAAGTACATAATGGAACCAAGTCTCGTATTCACTATATGATCCTTGAATTTCAATGGTGGCGTGCCTTTAGTCAAATGATCAACAATCATTAATTCAGTGCTTACGTGCTTAATGACTACTTTATTTTCTTTAACATGTTCCCTTATGGCTAAATACTTAATGTCGATGTGTTTACTTCGACTTCGACTTTTGTTGTTTTTAGTCATAAAAACTGTAGTTGAATTATCTTTATACATTTTCAATGACCTAGAGATAGAATCTATAACTCTAAGCCCAATAATGAAACGCTTAAGCCATACACCATATGAAGTGACCTCAAAACAAGAGACGAACTTGGCATGTAGTATTTGGTTCCTTAAAGGTATCTCATTATTTTCTTTGCAACTCTCCAGTGGTCTAAACCTGGATCACTCTAATATTGTCCCAACATTCCCACAGTAAATGCAATGTCAGGTCTTGTGTGCAGACATGAGCATACATTAGGCTTCCAACAACAGAAGCATATGAAATGTTCTTCATTTGTTCCCTTTCAAAGTCGTTCTTCAAGCATTAGTTCAAATTGAACCTATCACCCTTCACTATGGGAGCTACACTTGGTGAACAACTCTTCATCTGAAATCTCTCTAAAACTTTATTAATGTAGGTTTCCTGAGACAGACAGATACCTCGAAATATGTCTCTATAGATCTTAATGCCAATGACATAAGATACCTCACTCATATCTTTCATGTCAAAATATTTAGAGAGGAATTATTTCACCTCATGCAACAAACTCTTGTCATTGGTTGCTAGCAAAATATCATCCACATATAAAATAGATTTTACTCCCATTGACCTTTTGGTACATACATTGATCCATAATGTTTTCTATAAAACCGAATGAAGGAATTACAATATGGAATTTCAAATACCATTGTCGTAATACTTGTTTCAAACCGTATATAGATTTCTTAAGTTTGCAGACCAATTGCCCACCATCACTAGAGGCGAATCCTTCAAGTGGTTTCATGTAAACCTCCTCTTCTAGATCTCCATTGAGAAATGCCGTTTTCACATCTATTTGTTGCTAGGACTGTACACAAACCGGCCGGACTGGCAGCCGCCAATGTAGACCGACCGCCGGATTCAGGAACCGGCAGAGAACCGATCGGCCGACAGTAGAAAATTATCAAAACCGACGTCGGCCGGTTCGGTTCGCGGTTCAGACCCGATATAAACCGAAGAACCGACCGACGTATTAACTAATTTTTTTTAATATATTTCTTATATAAAACGACGCCGTTTTATGTGAAACGGCGTCATTAGTTCCAGTTAATGAAACCCCCCCCCCCCCCCCAGTTTCTCCTTCCATCCTTCATTTCCATTTTCCTCTTCACACTTTGCAACAGCTATTTCTCTGCCTCCTAACTTCTCACTTCTCAGTGCTCAGCTCACCCCCCTCTCCCTTTCCCTGGACCTAGTGTCAGTGACGCGGCATGGCTCAAGTCTACTCATTTCCCTCTCTCTCTCCGTGACCTGCACTCGCCGACGACAAACACTCCCCACAACCCTCTCTCCTCTCTCATCGCCGACAACCCACACGGCCCACTGTAAGTGAAATAATTTCTATTTTTCTTTGTATTTCTATTTGCTGGGTTCCATTTTACTCATAATATTTTTGTTAGGTTCCAATTTACTCATAATTATTTTGCTGGGTTCCATGATTTGGGAGGAAGAGGAAATGCTGAATGTCCAATGACTCCAAATATTTTTGTGGTTTGTGACATTGTGTCGTGTGTGTGTTTGGGAATCGTGAGCTTATGCCGAAATGCTGTGTGTTTGTGAGTAAAATGCTTATGCCGAAATGCTTACACTTACAGTGTGTGATAATTTGTGTGTGTGAACTGTGAATCGTGATAGACTTGTGGTGAGTGAACTAAACTAATTTTATGTCAAAAGCAGTCTTTGAATTTAAAGCATGAAATGTGATGAGTGAATTAAACTTAGATTAGAGTCTTAGACTTGTGATGTTTGCTATGTTGCAAACTAGCTGCTGGGTAATGCTAATCACTGTTTTGTTTTATAATGTACGTGACAACGTGTAATATTTATGTTTTGTATTATAATTAGATGGATTCTTCGTCGTCTCCGATTGATGTTGATGCATCAACACCAACCATTAACTTGGGAGATGATTTGAGGGAGACTCAGTCATCAAAACCCCTTAGTGCCCCTACTAGTACTACTTGTCCATTACCTAAGAAACGAAAAGGGAAGGATCCATCGATTATTTGGAACCATTTTACGAAAGTGGAGGGTTGTGCTATAGATGATCCGAAAGCTAAATGTAATTATTGTGGCAAGATGTACGCTTGCCACTCAAAGAGGAACGGGACTTCAACAATGCGAAACCATTTGCCTTCATGTCCTAAAAATCCTCATAAACGTGGGCCTTTGGATAGGTACCAAAAAATTTTAACAGGTGAGGCAACATCTGAGGAGGGGTTGGAGAGAGTGATGATATGCTAAGAAGTCTTGTAACCCACAAATATAGTGAAGAGGTTGTGAGGCGGGCGATTGCAGAGATGGTAATTATTGATGAGTTTCCATTTAGAGTTGTTGAAGGACAGGATTTAGGAAAGTATGTTGGGCTCTTGAACCAAGGTTTAAAGTGCCATGTCGTGTTACAGTTGCAAGAGATTGTATGAATGTAAAAAGGGGAAACTTAAAAAAGTGTTAAAAAATGGTGGCATGAGGATTTAGTTGACAACCGATACATAGACATCAATATAGAATTTGAATTATATGTGTCTAACTGCACACTCTATTGATAAAGATTGGAAATTGCAGAAAAAAAATCATTAACTTTTGTTTAATCCCTAATCATCAAGGGGAAACTATTGGGAGATATGTTGAGTCATGCTTGCTTGATTAGGGCTTTGATAAAATATTTACTGTGACTGTTGATAACATAAGTTCAAATGATACTGCAATTTCTTATTTGAAACAGTTTTTGAGTGGGAATTTATTGGGGGTAAGTATATGCACATGAGATATTGTGCTCATATATTGAATCTTATTGTGAATGAGGATTTGAAGGAGTGTAATGACGCCATCATAATGGTGAGAAATGCAGTTAGATATGTGCGTTCATCTCCTGCAAGATTAGACAAGTTTAACAGATGTGCAGAAAAAGAAAAGATTGATTGTAAGAAAATGTTGTGTCTTGATGTACAAACATGATGGAAGTCAACTTATATGATGTTAGAGGTGGCTGAGAAGTTTGAGAAGGCTTTTAGGTGGATGGAGAGTGAGGATTATAATTACCTGTCTTACTTTGATGATGGCCCTGGGTCTGGGCACATGGGGCCTCCTAAAGCTAGGGAGTGGGAGACAATGCGGGTTTTTGTTAAGTTTTTAGAAATGTTTTATGATGCCACTAATAGATTTTCTGGGTTTTTATATGTGACAGCCAACACCAATTTTCTGGAGATTTGTGATCTCCAAAATGAGTTAATGGAGTTAATGGAGTTGAGCGAGAGTCCTAATGCTTGCTTGAGGAATATGGCCATAAATATAAGAACAAAATATAATAAGTATTGGGGGTCATTAGACAGGCTGAACTTGTTCATGTTAATTGTAGTTGTGCTTGATCCACGAAGCAAGTTAGGACTTCTTACTTTCCACTTGAGGAAAGTTCATGATGAGTTTCGTGCTGAGGAGTTGATATCAAGTGTGAAACATGTATTGAAAGATTTGTATGCAGAATATAATGCAAAATTCGGCTCCACCACGAGTACCCAAGAACATGAACCCCCTCCGATATCTAGAACCATGAATGCTGGTGATGGAAAGCATGAGACCGAATGGTTCTATGAGTGGTATAGAGCATCTTCCGCCATGGGATCTAATATTGCCAAAACAAAAGTGGATCGATCTTTATCGGATGGTTGTGAGACACTCTCCACATCGTTTGACTTGTTGACTTGGTGGAAAATTAATGAGGCTAATTATCCTATACTCGCGAGGATTGGACAAGATTTATTGGCCATGCCTGTTTCCACAGTTGCGTCCAAGTCAGCATTTAGTGCGGGAGGTCGTGTGCTTAATCCTTTTCGAAGTTCATTGGCTTCGAGAACCGTTGAGGCACTTATTTGTACTCAAAATTGGTTAAGGCATCCGGCAACAACCATTGATATCCGGGAGGTTATGGATAATGTGGAGAGCTTCATAGTAGAATCAGGTAATATTTTCTTTGTTTTCATTGTAATTTAATTTTAGTATTTTTTATAATCCAAATTTACTAATATTTGATGTTTTATTCTTATTATTAATATTTATTAATGTTTGTATATAGAGTTGGGCACACAATCAAACGTGACAACTATTGAAGATTGAAGGTTGAAGGCTTGAAGTTGAAGTAGTAAATATGAAGATTATCTATGCTTAAGACAATGTGTCTTTGTTTTTTTTTTTTTTTTGTAATATGTATTAAGTAATACTAAACATCTAGTGAAGTTATTTTTATTTTTTTTAATTATTTAAGAAGTAGTAAGTAATAATTAATATATTTAGTTACTTAGTAATAGTAGAAAATTATAAATGACATTACTATTAAAATTTACAAATAAAAAAAAAGCTCAAAAAGACCTTGGGTAATTAATTGAGAAAAAAAAGCCAAAAATAGTCTTTGTTGAATTGGCCCAATTGGACATGAATTAAGGCCCAAACAAAAGGGCCAAAAAAAGCCCAAACCATTCAAACCGACCGGTAACCGGCTGGACCGAAGCCGGCCGGTTTCAGCCCACCACACCGGTCGGTTTCGATTGGTTTTTATCCTCAAAAACATGTGATCGGTCGGTTTTGGTTTTGTGAGAAAACCGAATCGACAATGTCGGTTTTCAGGCCTATTTGTTGCAACTCTAAGTCAAATTGTGCTACTAATGCCAAAATAATGCGCAAGGAATCTTTCTTAGATACAGGAGAAAAATTCTCCGTGTAATCGATTCATTTTTTATGAGTAAATCCCTTAGCAATGAGTCTTATTTTGTATCTCTCAATGTTGCCCAATGAGTTTTTCTTTGTCTTAAAGACCCATTTACTTCCAATAATTTTTGCACCATTAGGCAACTCAACAAGATTCCAGACTCCATTACTCTTCATAAAATTCATCTTTTCCTTCATTGCATTGTATCATAATTCTGATTCTTTACAATACATGGCTTGTGAAAAGGACTCGGATCATTTTCGGCTCCAATGTTGTAGTCAAATTTTTGCAGATGCACAACATAATCATTAGGAATTGCTGATCTCTTTATTCTAATAGATCTTCTTAATGTTGTACTATCATCTTCTTGAGAAGTATGTGGTTCAATTCGTTGTTCAAAAGTTCTTAACAACTCTTGAACTATTTGATCTACTGAATGTTGTTAGCAGCTTGTGGAACTTCAACGATTAGTTGTTCAACACCAATTTATACTTGATGGAGTGCTATGAACAATAACTAACCTATCACTGGATGTGGAGGTTGAGATTCTGAATGATCCTTCTCAGAAACTATGTTCCTGATTTGATCCCTCCCATTGATCAAGTCATTTTCAAGAAACTTTGCATTTCTTGATTCCACAATCCTAGTGACATGAGATGGACAATAAAATCTATAACCTTTAGACTTTTTAGCATATCCAATTAAATACTTACTAATGGTCATTGGGTCCAGCTTCTTTTCTTGTGGATTATAAATTCTCACTTTAGGCAGGCATCCCCAAATGCGCATATGTCACAAACTCGATTTCCAATCTTTTTATAATTCAAATGGCGTTTTAGGAACAGCCTTGGTTGGAACTCAGTTTAATATATACACTGTCATCTTAAGTGCTTCAGCCGACAAGGATTTAGGAAGATTGGAGCTGTTAAGTGTACTTCGCACCATGTCCAATAATGTTTGATTTTTTCTTTCTGCTACACCATTTTGGTTTGGTGAATCAGGCATGGTGTATTGGGCAACAATCCCATGCTCTTGAAGAAACTTTGCTAACTGCCCAAGTGTTTGTCCATCCTCTGTGTATCTACCATAATATTCTCCACCTCTGTTTGATCTCACGATCTTAATTTGTTTACCACATTGTTTCTCCATTTCAAACTTAAAGATCTTAAAGGCATCTAATGTTTCATACTTTTATGAAGCATGTAAAGACACATATATCGTGAGTAATCATCTATAAAAGAGATGAAGTATCTCTGACTATGTGAGTCCATGTACTACACCATTCTGGTTCGGTGAACCAGGCATGGTGTATTGGGTAATAATTTCATGCTCTTGAAGAAACTTTGCTAACGACCCAGGTGCTTGTCCATCATCTGTGTATCTACCATAATATTCTCCACCTCTATTTGATCGCTCGATTTTAATTTGTTTGCTGCATTGTTTCTCCACTTCAATCTTAAAGATCTTAAAGACATCTAATACTTCATACTTGTTATGAAGGTAGAGATCAATATATCGTGAGTAATCATCTATAAAAGATATGAAGTATCTCTAACTATGTGAGTCCATGTTTAGACTACATATATCAGTATGTATGATCTCTAATATGTCTGAACTCCTATTGGCACTTTTCTTTGACTTGTTGGTCTGCTTTCCCTTTATGCAATCCATACAAGTCTCAAAATCAGTAAAATCTAGAGTATTAGGTACCCATTCATTTACTAATTATTTAATTCTATCTATGGAGATATGACCTAATCTCCGGTACCATAATTTAGAGGAATCCTCATTAATAACACATCTTTTGTGTGAACATATATTGAATCATAAGTGCCATTTTTTTGTAAATTAATGCAATAAAGACCATAAGACAAAGTACCATTCCCAACACAATCAAATTTATTAAATAAACTAAATGATGTTTATGAAAATTTAAAGGAATATCCAAAGGGTACAAGCATTGAAACTGAAATCAATTTTCCAGAAAAACTTGGAATATAAAAAGTATTTTCTAATTTTAAAACAAAGCCACTATTTAAAATTAAATTGCATGTTCCTATAGCTTCCACATGTGAGAGCCTATCTTATTTCCTAATAAGATGATTTGCTCACTTTCTACTGGTTTCTTTAGGTTTTTCAAACCATGCAAGGAATTTGAAATATGGATTGTTGATCCAAAATCAATCCATCATGTATTAATATTGACATTAACCACGTTAAATTCATAATAAACAAAAGAGGTTGAATTACCTTTGTCCGCAAGCCATTTCTGAAATTTAGCGCATTCCTTCTTCACGTGTCCATTCCTTTTACAGAAGAAATATCTAGAATCTTTCTTGATATCACCTCGGGGATGTACTTTACCTTGCCATTTCTGATTGGCTTGAGATTTGCCCTTTCCATTACCCTTTCTATGCGTTGCCAGCATCGCACTTTCACTCAGTTCCATCACCAGTCTCCCTTCCTTTTAAACACACATAGTCATGAGTTTATTAATTGACTATTTATCCTTATGTGTGTTGTATGAGATTTTGAAGGGTCCGTATTGGTGTGGAAGGGTGTTCAAGATGTAGTGCACTAAGAAAGACTTCGACATTTCAACCTCGAGTTTCTTTAATTCAGCCGCACTGTCCCTCATTTGCATGATGTGCTCGCGCACACCACTTACATTGGTGAGTCTTAAATTTGAGAACTTCATAATTAAAGTGCTTGCTAATGCCTTATTTGAAGTGACAAATTAATCATTAATGGTTTTCAGCAAGTCTCAAACATTTTCATGTTGATCAACTAAACCACGGATACCAACATGAATTTTAGTCATAATGAACATCATGCTGAGGCGATAAGATCGCTCCCATCATTCATAAAGCTTGATGTCCGCTACAGTGCTGGTATCCTTAATTGCTGGTGGTTCATCTTTCTTAATAGTATAATCCATATCCATCTACCCTAAATAAAGGAGAATTCTCTCCTTCCATACCTTATAGTTATCTCTCTTAAGTTCAAGAATTTCATAATGAATATCAAAGAAATTTACAGTTTGTATAACTGCATTATAGATTACATCCTTATGTTAAAAATTGAGGCTAAATAAAATTTCATGTTTTACCAATGTAAATCATGCTTAAAAATTGAATCTAATGACATCAAGCATATTCAATTATTTGTTATGATAGAATTTATAAAATTATTTACTTAATTCACAATTCTAAAGGGTATATTGTAATTATAATTTGATATATATTCTATTTAAGATTAAACTTTATGATAAAACTATCAAATTATTTACTTAATTCATAATACCTATGGGTAAATTATGAATAATTCGATATTTTATCCTAATTAATAATATAAATATAATAAAAATTCATGTGGGATGAAATTTATTATATTAAGTATTATTAATTACAATTAATGTCTAAATATTCTTTATGTGATCTTAATCAATTATAGTATATAATTTTATTTAATTAGATATGCTGTGGCTATTATCTAATCAATAAAACTTATATTGATCACTAGATAATAAATCCTTTATGAGTAAAAATTAACTTAATATGAGAATAATTATAAATTGCATAATTTAACTAAAACTAACATGTTATTATTATGCACAAAATATTCTCATAATATAAGCATAAATATTGCATAATTAAAACTTTAACATTATGCTTAACATTTAATTTCATGCTTTTAACTATATATACTCATCCAAAAATTGCATTTATTAATTTAGAGCAGAAATAATCAATTCGTGCAAACTAAATATGAGTATAGCTAATAAAATTGCACAATTTAATTATCTGAATTGCATATAAATAAACCAAATAAATATTATACACATAAAATTGAGCATTGAGCAATATTAGACATATTTCCAAATAAATGCCTAAAATAAGAAAATTCTCAAAAAAAGATCCAAAACTCATTTTTAGATTTTTTTTTTTAATCACTAGCCTAGATAAACGACATATCGTTTGTCCAAAATACAAAAACAACGTGTCATTTTTCTTGTCCCTTTAAAAACAATCGCAGCTAAACGACATGTCCTTTTTTCAAAACTAAAAAACGACTTGTCATTTTGGCTCTACGAAAGTAAAGGAATGAATGCTCCCCACTAAACGACATGTTGTCGTTTTAATACCGAATGATTTCTCCCTTTCTAAATGACATGTTGTTTTGTCCATAGACCAAAACTACATGTCTTTTGGGTCATCTTCAACCTTCAGACAGGTTTGCATGTCTTGACACACAGATGATTTTTGACATCCAAAAACATGTTTTTAATCACAGAAAGCTTAGAAAAACCATTTCCAAATGATTTCTAATCTTGTTTCGAATTAAAAACATCCAAAAATCAAAACTCAAATTTTCAAAACTTTCGGCCAAAAAATAGAGACAAGCAGAGTATTTCTTTAAACACCAAGGTAGAGATAATGTATGCTCTGATACCAACTGTTAGACATAATAAGACTCTTTAATGCGGAATAAACAAAATCAAAGGCTTAATGCCCAAGGAAACAGTACCTTCAGCCAATGATGTTGCTCACAGTTTTGCTTCATTCTCTGATATTTGGCACTTCCAAACTCTTCTCACTCGATTTAGATGGTGTAAACTGAAGAGGATTGAGTTGAATGAGTTTAGGGATCAAAACCATGGTTTATATTGACACCAAAAGCTTCCATCAAGCTTTTGGTAGTTTTGCTTTAACAATAATTACAGTGACACTAGTGGATGGCTTTCAACTGCACTATGAGATAGTGGTGGGTGTGGACCACACCACTTCAAAAGCTCTTCTCAAACGAAGTTGGTGGAGAAACGGTCAACAGGTTCAAGTTAAATGTGGATGGGAGTAGCCTTAATAATCCTGGACAATTTGGTCCAGCGGTGTGTTAAGAAACCATGATGGAAAGCTGAAAGTTGCGTTTGCGGAATATTCGAGTATTGATTCAAATAATAGGGCGGAACATATGGCGATATTATTTGGGTTGCGACAATATAAATTGCATGGTTTTAACAACATCATAATTGAAATGGATTCCCTTTTGATTGTCAACTGGTTGAAAGAAAGTCGATGTAATGTATGGTACATGGAGGATTTTTGGGAGGAGATTTACAGTCTTCTAAGGGACATGAATGCACGGATTCAACATGTATTTAGGGAGGGAAATTCTGCAGCAGACTGGCTTGCGTGATTGGGTAGTAGAGGATGCACTGCAGAGTTTTTGAATGAAACCGTACCACATTTGTTGAAAGGTATATTGAGAACTAATAGAAGTTGTTTGCCAAATTTGAGACACTATTCTTGACCTGTTTTGCTACGTACACGGGCTGTTTCGGATTTTTTGTGCTTGGCTTCATTCTTTCAATTTAATAAGTTTGGTAATAAGGTTTTGTAATCACGGTATTCTCCACCATAAATGAGGGTATTTTTAATGAAATCTAAGCATCGCCTAGTTTCATTAAAAAAAAAAAAAAAGTGGCCTCGTGTTTGGATTTTTATGTAGACCTGCAAAATTTAACGTTAGGTAGAGTTTATTTTATCTGTCATCCCTAAGATCAGACAAAAACATGAAAGATCCTTTTCATGCATGATTCGAAAAATTATCTAAATTTATGAAATGAGAATTATTTATAACACAAATTCAACGATAATATCATTGACATTAATCAGAAAGACTTTCAGAATGAAAAGATATTGATCCTTAGCTCTTATAGTCCTCCCGGGGACTCTTCTTTGCAAACTTCCTTTTCCAGAGTGAGTTTCTCCTGTCCATTTTGAATCCCTGTAAACCTGTCACAGAGTCTTCATCATCTACGATCATTAAGACCACCAACAATAAGTACTGCAACATCTGCATTGAGGAATGCCTAAACTTGGCAATTAGCTAGAGTTTTTGCAGTTACAGGTGCTCCTATCCAAAGATTTCCCTGTAAATAATTAGTTGTAATCCAACAAAAATAATCTTTGATAAAACCTCTGGTACCTTTCTCACTGAGCAGAGTAAATTTATATGGACTATCTATTATTTTGACGAAAGATTGGGATTACTTGTACACATAATCAAAGAAAAAAAATGTCTAATTTCAGTATAGGATACCAAAAAGTGTACCTTTTCCAGCAAAAGCACCCATATGAACCTATAACATTAAGAAGAACATTGAAATTGTCATTACCGAAGAGATATGATAGGTGGCATTGTGTGAGTAACTTTGTTTGACAGCCAAAGATAAGATAAAGAATTCGACAATCAACTCAACATTAGAGCAGCATGATGATTATAGCTTGATCACTACGAAAACTGACCAATCCCGTTCACAACATCTAGATCATCACTTTCTCTGCTCGTCTACTTTGGGGGCATTCGGAAGGAAGCAACAGATAAGAGTTCTCTTTTCCCTCAGTTACCGTCTGCCAGCGATATAGTCAGCGTCGTCTGCGAATCGAGAAGCTAGGAGGGAGACGATACCTTGCGGCAGAACTATGTTTTGAGAATGATATAGGAAGGAGGAAGACGAAACCTTCCGGCCGAAAGTGACGATAACTTGCGGCGGCCATTTATGGCGGCACAGCAGGCCCTGCCGGCGACGGCGATACCGACCGGAGCCTTGAACTGTCATAGCTATGCCGAGACCCTTAAGCTGACGTACCATGGCCCAACGATTGGGATTCCCATGAGAACTCCATCTCGGGCTCACGGCACCCCGGCATTGCTCTTCACAGAGAATGAGTTATTGAAGGCAGAGCAGTGCTTTAGCCCTACCTTGGTCCTAAAATTCCTGTGGAGTCGTCCATCCCTTGATCTCATCAAAATACATGTGAGATCAAACCACATGTATACAAAAGATGGGGACTTTGAAATTCCAATGATTGGCATCCTTGATCGTAAGAACGCTATGGTAAAGTTGACAAACGAAGAGGATTTTTTGGCACGGGAGGCAAGGGAGATGGAAGGTTATTCTTACAGAATGCTTCATTGGACGACAGACTTCAAATGCAAGGAGGAATCACCCCTAGCCCCCATGCGGATATATCTCCTAGGTTTGCTTGTACACATGTTTGATATTGATTTTTTACGTATATTTGCAGGCTCATTGGGAAAATTCCTTAAAGCTGATAATGCAACACTCTCTAGACCGAGTTGCACTGCTGGAATTTGTGTTGAGATGGATACTTCTAAATCCCTGTTAGAGATTGGCGTGTCTGAATTAAAGGGTTTTTGGCAACAAATAGTATACGAAAAAGTCCCCGTGTTCTGTGATCATTGTAGACAGCAGGGTCATTTAAAAAATAATTGAAGGGTGATGAGAAAGGGAAGAGCCTGGAAGTGATAGAAGGGGATGGGGGAAAACATCATGATGGAGAAACCAGAAAAGAGAAAGGTTTATGTTCCAGTGGGGACAAAATTGGGCAAAATTCGAAAGACATGGAGGGTGAGGAAGTAGAATCAAGGAAGGAGAATTTGACAGAATTTGCAGTCATAGAAAAAGAGAAAGAAGGGGATGAAAAGGAACCTCAAATCTGTAGTAACCTGTTACAGAGGGAGGAGGGAGAGCTGATAGAAGCTACAGAAGTAATCTCATTGCAGTACGAGAAGAAGGAGGTAGAAGTGCAAGGGAATAATTTGAATAACAGAGTGGAGTCTAGTAACTCTTCGTAGGTGGAGCAAATCTTCATTCAACCCAAAGAAGGTCATGATAAAGAATGTTCGAGAAATGACAAAGGCTCCAGAAGCTGAGTCATTAACTCTGATTGAATCTAATAACCATGCAAAAGCCGCATTGCAGCATTCATCACAAACCAGTTTGATTCTCTAACTGACTTGGAAGAGGAGAAAGGATTATTTCAGCCCTTGAGAAAGCAAAAAGACTCAGTCAGATTTTGACAAGCCTTTAATCTTGTTGAGGAGGGAGATAAGAAGGAAAAAAATCAAAGCCTCTGGGCTTGGCCTAACAAACTGTATTATTGATTATAGTTCCGAACATTCTAGTGTGGAACGTGAGGGGTATTGGCCTAACAACATTCTAGCTATGGTGGGAAAGTTAAAAGGTAGTCATAAAACACAAACCAAAAATTGTTTCTTCCTCTAAGGCTGATAAAGTTGCAAATAAACTTAATTTTACTTCATGTTTCTCCAATGAAGACTAACAAGGGAAGGTGTGGATATTCTGGGAAGAGGTAGACTTCATGCCAATTCAAATGAACTCACAATCTATTTCAGGTTTGATTGGATATCAAAACGGTGTCTTCACTCTTTTAGTTGTATATGCAAAGTGTGGATTCATGGAGAGAAGAGTGTTATGGGAGGAGATAAAGATTTAAACATTGATGACAAGACATGGATCACCAGTTGGGATTTCAATAAAATTTGAAATGATGATGAGAAGCTAGGAGGTGTCCCTAAACCTGCTGTTGCTAAAGCTGATTTTAATGGTTTTATTGAGGAATGTGGATTGTTGGAAGTACCATGTGAGGGTTCTAAATGCACACAGTGCAATTACCAAGAGGGTAATGGTAGAATATGGGCGTAGCTGGACAGAACTGTTGTGAATCCATACATGCTTCAAATGGAGGGACAATTGCCTTATAAGTTACTCCTCGAGTTTGCCCTGACCACAGCCCCACAAAGGGCCCCCAAGTTTGTCAAATACGGTCCTCCTATTTTCAGGTTTATGAGAATATGGTGTCTCCATGAGAATTTCAAAAAGGTAGTGTGAAAACTTTGGAACCAAGACAAGTGTGATACTGGCATGGTAAAACTAACTAAAATTGAAGAGGATCAAGGGAGCCCTTAAAAATGGAACAAGGAAATGTTTGGGCATGTGGAAGAAAGAATAGTAAGGCTTGAAGATCAAATCATGGAGCTTGAAGCAAACATTTGCTCCCAACCTGTTTTTGAACAGGAAAAGGAACTTAAGGAAAAAATAGTTGAACTTGAAAAGTACATCCTCCAAGAAGTGGTATTGCTTAAGTTTAAATTCTGGGACAAATGGCTAGGCGAAGCTAACACGATATTTTTTCATCCTACAGTACAACAAAGAATGAAGAAAGCTACAATCAGCAAAATGATCCTTGAAGATGGGATTGCATTGAACTCCATCTTACAGATACATGATGCAATAGTCTCAAACTTTCAAGATCTTTTAACTTCAAGTGCCTTTGCGCAAGAGACTAACCTTGAGAATGTAATTAGCCAAGTAGTGATAGAGGAGGAAAATGCGAACTTGATTAGGGAGACTAATGCAGATGAAGTAATGGAAGCCTTGAAAGAAATCTTGACAGATAGCAACTCAGGCCCTAATGGGTTTGGATCTGGATTCTTTCTATACTGCTAATAAAGGAAGACATGGTTGAGGGAACAAATGAGTTTTCAGGGGTGTTCCTATCCCTAGGTTTTTCACAACTTCCTTTATTGTGTTTCATACCGAAGGAAGACAATCCAAGAAACTTCTTGAAGTTCAGGCCAATCAGCTTGTGCACTGTAATATACGAATTGTTTACAAAAATCATGGTCAATAGACTGACCTAAGGGTTATATCTAAAGAACTAGGAACCTTTTTCAAAGGCAGAAGCATCAATAAAAATATTTTCCTGGCTTAAGAGATGATTCACAGTCTGAACAAGAAAGTAAGAAGGGGAAATGTCATGCTTAAAGTGGATATGGAGCAAGTATATGACAGAGTAGAGTGAGGATTTTTTTAATAAAGTATTGGAAGCATTTGGTTTTTCAAATGTCTGGAGAACTCTATTAGCTAACTGTTATACAACCCCATGCTTTTCCATTGCCATGAATGGCACATTCAAGGGTTTCTTTAAGTTTTCGAGGGGCTTAGACAAGTAGATCCCCTATCTCCCTACTTGTTTATCATTGCTGAAGAAGTCCTTTCAAGAATTATCACAAAGGTTGTGGAGGCTAGGAAAATTAGGCATGTCCAAGGGATTAGATCCTGTCCCATAATTCACACTTGATCTATGTTGATGATCTAGTGATTTTCCTTAATGGTTCCAAATCTTCATTGAAAGAATTTGCTGAGGTGCTCAAGTATTATGAAGAGTAAGGTCAGTGCGCTAATAAAGATAATGTAAGATGGAGGGGCGCCCACGTGGGTTGACCCCCTCCTTCCAGTACTTGTAACACATGGCTTTTAAGCCATGCATTACCCCCAACAGTGTAATTGTAGGGTAACTGCAGAATAAAGGCTGGCCTTTAAGGCCAGCCGTGTGGGTGGCTATATATATAGTCCCCCCCTCAGTTGATTCGGGTAACCATCTGAAATACAGAAAAGCTCTCTCTTTCTTTTTTGTACTCTCTTGATAAAGTATTTAAACTGTGGGTTTGTTAAGTATTATTCTAGTTCTATACTACGTAGTGCACTTCGCCACTAAGAGGAAACACTTGAGATTTGTCAATCTGGATAAACTTATAGAGCAATTTTATAAGCTGAACTTAAGGTATTTTTTCCGCTGTGCTTTCTAACTTTGGTATTAGTGCTTTTATAGTTGTTCCCAATGATATGTCTCTGTTTCTTGTTCATGTAATACGCATATATATATATATATATATTTTTTTTTCTTACGTTCCATGAATCTAATTATGTTCATATATATTGTGTTGAGTCTCTATTTATAAAAACACGTTTGAGACTTTTAGAAATGCCATGATCTATTATTGAAAGTTTTTATGTCATCTCTGTTTACATGAACATCACGCCATTGCTAGATGTGTTTGACATTTTTTTTAATCTATCATTTTGTGTATTTATTGTATCCCATGGTGGGCTGCGTGCGCCTGTGGTGCAGCGCGCACCCTATGCAGCCTGCAGCAGCTTACTATGTGCACCCCGCAATGCTGCTTGCACTGTGGGGATAAGCACACCGTGGTGCTGTGAGCACTGCAGGGTGCTGCTCGCACCAAGTGGTGCAGCAGGCCATGGAGTGGTGCTGCACCATGAGCGCAGTCCATTCTAGTTGCTGCATCCCGTGGCGTTCAGAGCACTCCGGTGAGTGCTCTGTCGTCTAGCCCAGTCACAGTGGCACACTGTCACAGTGGCTTCAAGCCACTATCTTTTGTGATACTGTTCACATGAATAGTACGAATTCTTGAGGTTGAAGAAGACAAAATGTCTTCTGTTTTTTTTTTCACATGGGCTAGGCTTGGGCCCTTCAACCCACTTTTTTTTTTTATATAATAAATTTGGGCTGGGCCATTAGGGCCTTCTGTGTTTGTTAAAAAAAAGAAGTCTGGGCCATTTTCGGCCCAATACTATTTGAGCCCAATTTTTTTTAACACAAAATAATAAGAAGGGGGTGAAGTGACACCCCTGGGATTTGAACCACCATTGGTTAAACAAGAACAGTGCGCACCATTGGGTTGCGACTTTCCTTTGGTTTAGGTGGGGTTTTTAAATGTATATGTTATACATTTATTTTGTTTTATACCAAAAAAAAAAATATTTTTTTTGGCATGATTTAATATATGGTTAGATATATATATTTTTATTTTACATGTGATCTTTTATTTAATGTTTTAGATTAAATGTGATTACACGTGAATATATGGTTATATTCATTCTTTTTTTTTTAATTCCATAATGTTATATTACATGTGATCTTTTATTTAATATTTTAGATTAAATGTGATTACATATATGTGCAAATTGAATATGTGGATATGTGATTATTTTATCATCTATAAATGTTAGGCTTGAATGTTTATACATTAGTCTTCATTTTTTTTAGTGATAAAATAGAAAATTCTCACTAAATAGTCTTAGTTAGAATTGTCAGTGTAAATGATAGGCTGAAAGAATTGTAGTGACCCCAATAAGAACTATAAATGTACTATATAGCCAAAAGACTATGATGGCCCCAATAAGAATTGTAAATGCACTCTATAGCCAAAAGACTACGGTGGCCCCAATAAGAACGGTAAATGCACTGATGGAACAATAAAAATGGATTGTAATGGTCTTAAAAGAACCATCTTTGTAAACTGACCCAACAAGTTGCTGTAGTCTGAGTAGCTATCCTTATAGCCTGACCCAACATGTTGTTGTAGTCTAAGTAACTGTTATTGTAGACTGGCCCAAAAGGTTACTGCGGTTTTAGTAGGTTATGTCTCTACATGTGACTAGGGCTAGATGACTACTTAAGATAGTGGGAGTATGGTTGAGATTTATGATGATTAATTCTCCCATATTTATTTTTTAAATTTGTGCGGGAATTAGGTTAGAAATTTAATAATTAGATATTGTGGCGCAAGAGATGATTCTGAAACTTAGCGATTTTTCGATCTTGTGACATGTCTAAATTATTCTTTTTTTAGCTTGGATGGACGCGACAGATTTCTTAGGTGTATGTGTAATATCCCTTCTTTTGCGTATTGTAGTGAAATGGCATCCAAGAACATAGTTGTCTATTTAAACAAATGGGAGAAATTGGATGGGTAGAACTAGGATATTTGACATCGCAAGATCCAATATGTCTTAGATGAGCAAGAGGTCTTGGAAGCCTTTTCTCACTCCCTTATTGTGCCCAAGGAAGGGATCTCGAAACAACACAAGATAGATCAATTAGCCTATACTGAATGGGTTAAGAAAAGTTAGTGCGCGCGCATAATAATGTTAAGCAACATACACAATGATCTAATGTGTGAGTTTGAGATCTATGACACTGCCTAAAGCATATGGGAGGCTTTGAAGTTGAAGTTTGGTGGAACTTCAGCCACTAGGTTGCGTGGATTAACTATGAGGTTTGACTCTTATAAGATGCGATCAGACCACAAGATGAAGCAGCATCTTAGGTCCATGTCAACCATGATCCGCGAACTTAAGTCGGCAGGAAACAACCTAACTGATAAATAGCAAGTACAGGTAGTGATAAGATCACTACCGAATTCTTGGGAGAATATGAGCCAGAACCTAACGCATAACGAAAATATCAAAGACTTTGATGATGTCTTGCATCACTTGGAATTAGAGGCTAAGCGCCTAGAGGCTGCTAAGCCCAATCATACGGCCTATGTGGCTAATTCTGATTCGCACAAGGCATCAAAGCTTAAGCGCAAAAAGTCCAAGAATGAGGTAGCTACTGGACAAATTAAGAAGGTGTCAGGTACATCTTAGTGCAGCAAGAGGGGCAAGTGCGAGAAGAACAAGTCAAAATTAGAGTGTTTCAATTGCTGAAAGAATGGCCACTTCGCTCGTGATTGCATTGAGCTAAAGAAGGTACACTTTGACTTTTCTTGCATTGTTTTTGTAACTAGCCATGTGATGGTTGCTCACTCCTATCCTATGTGGACTGTTAATTCAGGAGCAATCGAACATATAGCACGAGACAGAGTCGGATTTGTAGAGTGTCGTCAGATTCTAGCTAGGAGCCATGATATCAAGGTGGGGAATGGAGTTAGCATGGAGGTACTGGGACTTGGTACCTACAAGCTAGACTTACGGGGTGGTCGCACTGTTTTCCTCCACAATGTGCTATACGCTCCCGAGATCCGACGAAATTTACTTTTCGTAGTTACTCTATTAAAATTTAGTTTTCAGATTGTATTTGAAAACAATTATGTTTCCTTTTATTTGGACTATGTATTTTATGGTAATACTTTTCTTCAAGACGGTTTTATGATATTAGATTTGAATTATTCAAATATGAATGAGTCCATTGTTTTTCTTTCTGCATCTGATAATTTGGATTCATAAAAATGGCATGTTAGGCTTCGCCATATAGGGCAAGATAGAATGACTCGGTTAGCTAGAGAAAGCCTGATAAGCAATCTTGTTAAGGTCATCTTGCCCATATGTGAACATTGTCTAATGAGAAAAGTTAAGAGAAAACTATATGGAAAAGCCACTAGGGCATCTTTTCCACTGCAATTAGTCCACTCAGACATCTATGGTCCAATGAGTGTGAGGGCAAGACATGGAGGTGTCTACTTCATCACATTTATAGATGATTTTTCATGTTACGGTTATGTCTACTTAATCTCTCATAAGTTTAGAGCATTGGAATGCTTTAGGCAATATCTAAGAATGGTTGAGAATCAATTAGACAAGAGTTTAAAAACTCTAAGAACTGACCGAGGACGAGAATATCTCTCTGAGCAACTTAAAAGGCTTTGTGATGAAATAGGAATCAAAAGACAGTTGATGATCCCGAGTATGCCGCAACAAAATGGTGTGGCGGAAAGGAAAAATCGAAGACTGTTTGAGATGGTTAGGTCAATGATGGCGCAAACAAACCTACCAATTTCTTTTTGGGGGGATGCACTTTTGACTGCTGCCTACATTCTTAACCGAGTGCCCTCCAAACCAGTAACTTCCACCTCATATGAATTATGGACCAGTGAGAAACCCAATTTGAGTAACTTTCGGCCATGGGGTTCAACGGGTTTTGTTCATGATCTTTCTCATAAGTATGAGAAGCTAGACCCTAAAGGGAAGAAGTGTATCTTTATAAGATACTCAAAATACTCTAAAGGGTATGTGTTAATAGGTGAAAAATCTGATAGAAGTGTGACTGAAATTGAGTCACAAGATGTGGATTTCATTAAATATGGGTTTCCAAGTAGAGGTGAGGTTGATAGGAGTTTAAAATTTCTTGAAATTGTGGAAAAAGAGGAAAGTGCTCTAAGAAATTTAGTTGAGAATGAGGAAGAAATTTTTCAAGCTCCTACAAATTATAAAAAGGACTTGAATCCGAGTGGGAGCACACCACTTGTCAATCAATCACAACAACCTCAGCCGGTTAGAAGCACACGTGAAAGTATTTCCCGTTGTCGTTTTGAGATTGAAAGGGAAGCTTTTATAGTAACCCCGCATGATGATGATGAGTCTAGGACAATTCATGAGGCTCTCTCATCTTCTACTAAAGATGAGTGGATGAAAACTCTTAATGATGAGATTGAGTCTATGAAGACTAACTAGGTTTAGGATCTGGTTGATCTACTGACAGGGCATAAGACTATTAGGAACAAATTGGTTCTTAAGGTCAAACACAAGTCATATAGATTAATAAATAAGTATAAAACTCGCTTAGTGGCGAAATGATATACCCAACAGGAGGGTATAGACTATGATGAAACATTTTCACCAGTGGTGAGGTTTGCCTCAATCTGCCTGATTCTAGTTATAGTAGCAAACATGGATTTGGAACTCTACCAGATAGACATTAAGACAAAATTTCTTAATGAAGAACTAGATGAAGTGATCTATATGGATCAACCAACGGGTTTTGTGGTCAAAGGTCAAGAGCACAAAGTGTGCAAACTCAAACGATCTATATATGGCCTAAAACAATCATTTAGGCAATGGTACCTCAGATTCCATCAAGCCGTTCTCTCAAATGGGTTTACGATGATCATAGAGGACCATTGTGTCTATGTCAAAAGGTCCAAGAAGAGTTTCATTATGTTGTCATTGTATGTTGACGACATACTACTAGCTGGAAATGATAAAGGGTTGATAGTTGCTACAAAAAAGTGGTTATCCTTCAATTTTGAGATGAAGGATATGAGTGAGGCAGAATACATTCTAGGAGTTAAGATCTACAGAGATCGCTCAAAGAGACTTTTGTGTTTGTTCCAACAGACTTACATAAATAAAGTTCTCGAGCGCTTCCTAATGAGTGGATGTAAACCCATTGACACCCCTGTTACAAGAAGCGAGAACTTGTCTAAAGAGTTGTGCCCTAAGACCCAAAGAGAAAAAGAAAAGATGGCCCGTGTCCCTTATGCTAATGTTGTGGGTAGCCTGATGTGTACTTGGCCTGACATATGCTATGCAGTTGGCTTAGTGAGTAGATTCCAATCTAACCCCAAACTGGCTCACTAGAAAGCAGTCAAGAGGATTATACGATATCTCAAGGGAACTGCAGACTATATGCTATGCTATCAGGGTTCAGATTTGTAGCTAAGAGGTTACAGTGATGCCGATTGGGGCAGTGACTTAGATGAGCGCAAATCAACCACTGGATATGTCTTTCTGCTCAACAATGACGCCATTACATGGAGTAATAAGAAACAATCTTGTATAACTTTATCCACCATGGAGGCAGAATACATAACTTATTCAGTAGCAGTTCAAGAAGTTGTTTGGTTATGGAGGTTCCTCAAGCATTTAGACATTAGCACTGATATTTCAGATCTGGTGACGATATTTTGCGATAGCATGGCAGCTCTCGCATATGCTAAGGACTCAAAATATCATGAAAGAACCAAACACATAGATATCAGATATCACTACATCAGAGACATGGTAGCGCAAAAGGAAATGGTTCTGAAATAATTTTCTATGAGTCACATGGTTGCAGATCCCTTAATGAAGCCAATAGCAAGAGATGTCTTTGAGGCTTATGTTAGGAATCTAGGATTGTGTAGACTGTAAATGTAATTTGTGATTCAAATGACATTGAGATGTAACCTTTCCTTTGGGATATTAATACAATATAATTCAGTTCTTGTCTTTATCGTATTGTTTTTCTAATATACACACACACACACAAGATATGTCAACAAGTTTAGATCGGCTCACTTACACGAGCAATCACCTCTAGCGCTTAAGTAGCGACTAGAAATGAGACATTGTGTCCCTATATACTTGTCCAAAGGGATAAGTTGGTTGGCACACATATATGTCGTCTTAGTGGGAGCTAAGATGAGATCCATTGAGAGGACTATGCATGGGTTACCCCACCATCCATGTAACCTGTAGTTAGCCAGATGCAAGATCCTCTTTGATGCCTTAGGGCGTGCAAATAGAGGAACTCGGGTTAGACGCTTAAAGAGTGCCTAGACCAAGATTTGTATAGTGTTGATATAGATATATGCTCTTTGAGAAAGAGAAATCCACCATAGTATGTGTTTCATACTACATGTGCTTATTCGACCATATGAGTAAATGAGTAAAAGGTTCTCCTTTTTCTCACTATGTGAGTCTCATTTTTTAAGTGTCCTCTACTTTTGATTATGTCACGAGATGGAGGTTGTGATGTCTGCTACTTTGGCATGCTGTCTATGGCTATGATTGATACAGTCTAAAGAGGCATTGCTAGGAAAGCAGTTCGACCGAAATTGAGTGATATGAGTGCAAAGGGAAGACTCTTTGAATCGTATCTTCGATAGTGTTTGCTGACGTCAAATTATGATGCTACATCTTGGTAGCGACTAAGGTTGTAAGCACATTGAAATGATTTGGAGGTAGTCAAGCATTATTCTGAGGTTTTTAACTCAAGAAGGTTCAAAAATGCTTGATCTTGATGTGATTAAATGAGTCTAGGACATGACCAGACATTTAGGGATGTTACTATGCCAGTCTTCTCTGGGAGAGATTTGATGTATGTACTCCCACCTTTCTACAGATGTGCTTGGTGGTCGCACGACCTATTTACTTGTATGAACAAGATTGAGAACATTAGAGAGATGCAGACCTGGGGTCATGCCCACTGTGTGTGATTACCCCCAAAGAAAAAAGCAGTAGCTGTAGCACAGCTTTGGAGTGTCGATTCCACAAAGAGACAAATTAAAAGAATAGCAGAAGAAACAAAGAAACTAAAGAAAAATATTAAATGATTAATGGAGAACAAAGATTAATTTTAAATGCAAATTAAAATGAAGCAAAGTGACTAACGAAAAAAGTACTCAAATTTAACGAATAGAAGAGCGTCGAGAATCCCTTGCACAAATCCAGTATTTTAATTATTCTTAATTCATTGAATAACTCAATTAGGAACTCAATTTCCAAAATTTCCAATCGGAAGGTATAGATTTGTAAACCAAAATTAAATCAAATGTAACCTTTTGAAAAATTATTCAATACTTTTAAAATATGTAAATTATTATCACTATTGAGAAAATCCAACGACAACAGTATACTCAAGGAGTGATATTGCAACAAAAAATTAAATCAATATAGATAAATAATTTATCCAAACATAATCAAAGAACTAATCCATTCAATAGAAAAAGCATGATTGAATCCATAAATAGAATAAATTCTATGATTATTCGGAGAAGACAACATCAACAATGAATTGAGAATGATAAAACAAAAATAGTTTTTGTAATTGAAAACCAAATACATAAATTAAAAATAAATTAAAAATACCATCTAATGTGCAAGTTCATCCCTAACCCTACTTGAGAATTTAGTTACCCATAAATATAATGGACAACAAAAATCTCCAGAGAGAAATAAAGCAAGCGGTGGCCATGGTAATTAATTTCGTCTCCTCTGTCTTCAATCTGATTCTCCAATTTCTTTAGTTTGGTTCCCACCGAAAAAACCCCCAATTTCGTGCCAATGAAATGCTTATATAGGATAGGAAAGAAACCCTAATGTCTTCATATTCCCGCACAAAAAAATCGTCTAAATTTTTAGGACTCCACTTGGCAGCCACGTAGGTGCTTTAGAAGTTCGAATTCTGAAATTCTTAATCGAGATAAAGTTGTAACCCATTAAGATAGCTTTCCAAAGCATCTAGAATCTTGTCAATCCAATATTTGAGTGGAAAGTTACGATCAAAATACTAAAGTATGTACAAGCTATCTTCTAGGGAATTTAAGACTAACTTTTTATCTTGATCCGAATTACTATCAAACCCCATCATTATCCTTATTTGAAGAGTCCTAGACTCATTGAATGTAACACCCCGTATTTTAGTGTATTTTAATAAAGTATTATTTTAATTAATTTAAAGATTGATTCGCTTGTTTTTGAATTTTTGGGATTTTATTATATTATTTTATAATATAATATTTTAAGTGGTGAAATTATATTTTTATAATTTTATGTGTTTTCTTTTATTAATTATTGTTTTGTATTTTAAAGTGGTCTTTAATTTAAATTGGTTTATTTTTGGGTCTTAAAATAATTATTGTTTTATTTAAAGCTTTCACTGTATTTAATTTAAAATATTTAACTGTCAATTTTATAATCCTCTTCGTGGGATCATTTCGAAATCCCATGATGAAAAGACTGGATCTCTCTTTTTCCTCCTCTCTTTTCTTTTTCTCTTTCCTTTTTCTCTTCTTTTTCTTCCTTCTTTCTTTTCTTTCCTTTCTCTTTCTTCTTCCCCGATCCTCTCTCTCTCCTCTCCCTTTCGCCCGATCGGTCTGCACTCCCAGCCGTCATCGCACACCACCGGGGTCGACACCGCCCCTTCCATCGTCTTCCCCAGTCGCCGGTGGTCACTCCCTGTCGATTTCGGGCCGGCTAGTGCCGCCGGGAGCTCCCACGCGCAAGGCTAGGCCGCAATGGACCTTGAGTCGCTGCACCGCCGTCCGGCCACTATTTCTTCACCACTTCTTCCTCTACCTCCTAGCAACCCAATGGACCCAACCCCGGCCCCAATCCGTCACGGGTGAAGCCGCATTAACCTCAACTCCGATTTGCACTTTGTGGCCTTCTACCGCCCTTTCGGCCGCCACCCACGGCCAACCTTCGATACCACTAGTTTCACCACCTCCCATAGGCCCTACCCTATCAATTTCAAATTTTCGTTTGACCCCGTTGAAATTTGGGTATACAGTGTATTCGGCCACAGTGTTTTTACACTTTTGCATTGTCTTCCAGCCGCCTTTTGCACCTCCCTAATCCTCCAAAAAATATTTTAAAGCGTTGTAAGTATTTCTCCAAAAGACTTTTAAGATTTAAATATATTTTTGCAATTAACTGTTATATATATATACTGTATCCTGGTTGGTTCTGAACTGAGTCCGAGGAGTTCAGGGTGGTTGGTTTGAGACGGAGTATTTTTGTGAATTTTTTAGTTTGTGCTTTGTTTGGTAATTGGTCGGTTTCATGGCATTGTGCACGCATGCGTGGGTGTGTATTTGGAAACTGTGTTTTAATGGAAAAGGCTTTTCTGGTGCGTGTGTATCACCCCCAAACCGAGATGGGGTATTATCTCGATGGAGCTCCACTGGGCACTCGGGAGCGGAATATACTGAGTGTCGTCTCCTGGGACTGTTGTTTGGGACTTGGACGAGATGGTAGCGCTCTCGATCCGACTCTGTGATCCTTCGTGCTGGCGGGGATCAGAAGATGCTTGGCTATGTACGCGGTGGGTGCGGAACTGGGCATCACTTGTTGTGTATCACTCGCACGGTCGTTACCCGTGGTGTGACGAAGGGAGCTAGAGTATGTGGATGGTCCCTAGGGGAGGCCATGGTGCATACGGATAAAATTGGAATTAATGTAACTATTCCTGGTTGTTAATTTTTGCCAAATGGTGATTTTTGGCATGCGTGGAAAACTTGTGATTTTACTAGAAATGGTGTTTTTTTCTCGGGTGTTGACGTTTGGATCATCATGTGCATGCATCGTGTTGGTTGCATTTATATATTTATGTCTTTGAGTATTTTTGGGTTTTACTTACCTACGGTACCATTTTCTGGTATCGTAGATTTTGATATTGTTGATGCAGGTTTTGAGGAGGCTGAGCCTGAGGAGTTGGCTCCGCCAGAGGAGTGATTTGGGATCACTCGTATTTGTATTTTCAACTCTTGTATTATTTTGGGACATTGGTATTGTTTTTTTTTTAAACGCTTTTGGTTTTGGATATTTGTATTAAACTAAAATTCTGGTACTAGTGACTTATTTATATTATCCGCTGCATATTTATTTGTGTACTGTTTGCTTGTAGCACACACTTGGCAATTGTCGTTGGGATGCGTGACCCGTGTTGTTTTGTACGTGGGAGTCGGGGCGTCACAGGTGGTATCAGAGCAATTCGTCTCTGGGTAAAGCCACATGTCCCATAAGTGCAGTACCAGAAAGTTTTAAAGTTGGGATTTGAAATTATTTAATTTAAAGTATGATGTTCGCATTGGTTTTATTTATTTTAGCGTATATTACTTTGTTGCTTATTTTTTTTATTCTGTTAGTTTATTTTAATTGTTTTATTTTATGGTCGGTTATTTTATTTGTTTTAATTATTTATGGTGTACTTCTTCATTGTTTTATTCATTTTGTCCTATGTTATTTTATTTATAGAATTTTATTTTATTTGGGAGATTTTGTTTTGTGTTGGTTTATGTTGTTAGAGGTATGTTACTTTAAATATTTTAATTTATTGTATGTTATTATACTTGGTTGGTTTTATTCTATTTTATTTCATGGCATTTTGTTGTATTTTAATTTATTTTTGCCATAATTATATTTTAATCTGTTTGAGTTGAAAAGTGGGTTAAGGGCTACGCTATGACAGGAAGATGGTACGACTGTAAATGTCATTGTTAGGCTTGAACATTTAGTGTAGTAGGCCTGAACTCTTAGCGATTCGTATGTTTTGATATCGAGACTCGAAGGAAACGACATGGTCTAAGTGAACTTTATGGAGTAGGAACTCAAGTCGCAGCTAAGATGGGAATAACTTTAAATTGCTTAGGATAACGGAGGTCTCAGGTTCTGTAGAATTTATGTACTGAGTTATGGAGTACGAGGTTGTAAGTTCAACGAACTTCGAGGATAGATTTATGAGGAGTTACCTAAGGTTTGAGGCCCTATAGTTTTTAGGAAATAAGTTTATGGGATCTAAGGTGGTAGGTTCAACAAGCACTTGAGAGACTAATTAAATTAGAAGTTTTAGATTTTGTTGACTCAGTTAAGCACTTTGGTATCATTTGGGGTTTTAGAATTTTGCAAGCTTTGTAAGGTGAGTGTTTTAGCTTTAAGGTCATCGATATTGAGGATTCTTATCTGGTTTAAGGTTTTAGAATTACAGATTTGAAGGACTGATTTGTAATAAGATTTAAGTTTTTAATTTCTCGATCTTGGTGTGCTAGCTTGATTTATTTTGGAGATTGATTAGTCGGTGACCATTAAAATGAGATTGATCAGAGTTGAGTTACTAATATATGAATTTTTAATGAGAATATTTCTTTGAAGATGGAAGGTAATGATTTAGCTCGTGTATTTTCTGAGGATTGTAGATTTAGATCGAATTCGGGAAAATGATTGTTTTTAGCTTGAGGTTACAATAGTAGGTTTATGATTTGATCCATATCAATTTTAAGGATAAAGATGGTGTTGATTTAAGAAATGATTCTTGTTGATTTCGAGGATATAGGTCCAGATGCTGGAAATGGTAGTGATAGATTACTTGCATGTTGGGGGAATATTGATTTTGGCTAAGGATGCACGAGAATCGACGCGTAATAGTTGTAAGTTTGTTGGGATTTCGGAGAGTACAGGTTCTAGTCTCAATTTTTGGCTTGGAAGAAGTGGTTTTGGTAGGTGTTGTAAAAGAGTCGTTACGACAGTATTAAGTTCAAGAGTTTTGGTGAGTTGATCGAAGTGTACAGTCGAAGCAGGTTACTCGATGGAATGATGATTGGCAATAATTGTTGTGATTACCTAAAGGAATTAATTGTGACTTGAGGTCACATAGGAATTTAAATTTTTGAGGCTATACTTTCCTTTGAAAATTGAGTGTCCAGTTGGGAGAATTAAGGACATTGTTATTTGAATTAAAGAAATATTGATGGGTTGCTATGTATGGTGTACGTTAATCTTGGAAGTTGAAGCTTAGGCATTAGCGGTGGATAGCATAATCAAGTATGTGAGTTAATAAAACATTAAGATCTATGGGTGTTGTGCAATAGTTTTGGTGGATTGAAGGTTTAAGCAGTATGGCGTGCCTTGAGGTTTAATAGTGATGTGCTATTGAATAAACTGGTCGTGCTAATACTAGCTTATAGGAGTAGAAGTAGGTGGGCGAGTTACCAAGAAAGTTTGGATAAGGTTTTGGTAAACTCAATGGTAGTTCGTAGTGAGTTTAGTCACCGCTAGATTAGATGATATTCAGAATTTAGGTATTAAGCTTTCGGGTTTAGGTTGTCAGGTAGAAGTTGATAGGCGTTCCTATTGGTTGACCGGGTTGGATTCGAGACTTTTAGAGTATGTTCCTTATCTTAGTTGAGACGAGTGTATTTTGTGGTAATGTTACTTGTTTTCAATTGCAATGCTGAAGTTGATTAATATTGGTTTTCTGTCTATGATCGTGGATGTATTTTTACAGAATATTGATCTTGTTTAAAGTAGCGGGAGTTAATTGAGTAATATGTGTGATAATTCATGATTTTGGAAAGAGGGTATTTCCACTAATTGTGGTAAGAGTTTTCTGGTTAGTAGGTATGGAGCCACCTTATACTCGATGGTATTAATTTTTATGAGGACATAAATTTTAGGCATGTGACGAATATTAGAGTGCGCAGTAGGAGCGTGATATTTAGGTTGTAATTAGGAGTTCAAATTTTGTGCTGAATTTGAGGAATTAGTGATAACATGAAATTTTGAGAAAATACCTGTAATTGGAGATTAATTATTGTGTATGCAATTTCTTTATTGATGGTTAACTTTGGAAGTGACCACTAGGTTACCAAAGTGTAATTTACAATGAAGGTTTGGAAGTTTTATCGTAGGAGTCAATGGAGGTTAGTTCAGATTATCAAATGGAGCTATTAATCATTGGGATTCCTTGGGTGTTGTATTAAGGTTTTGTGGATATAGAGATCTTGGATTACATGGCCGCTCTAGAAGTAATAATCATGATGTGCCATTGGGAGACTAGTGCGAGTAGGTTGGATATTGCCATGTTTATTGAGAAACGTGGCACGTGCTGGCAAGTTAAGGCTGAGCATCAAAGACCCGTTGGTAAACTTCAACCTCTCCCTATTCCTGAGTGGAAGTGGGATGACATTTCTATGGATTTTTTCTGAGGACTCCTAGTGGAAAGAACTCAGTCTGGGTGATTGTTGATCGGTTGACCAAGAGTGCCCATTTCTTGCCTATTAATAATACCGACTCTTTGGGAAAGCTGACTCAGTGGTATGTTAAGAAGATAGTGCATTTGCACAGGGTACCCAAGAGTATTGTGTCAGATAGGGACTCGCGGTTCACGTCCCATTTTTGGAAGAGTTGTAGGCAATTTTAGGCACTAAGTTAAAGTTTTGTACTGCATATCAACTTCAAACTGACGGTCAATCTGAGCATACCATTCAGACTCTCGAGGATATGTTGCGGACTTGTGTCATGGAATCTCAGGGAAGCTGGAAAAATCATCTAGCGCTTATGGAGCTTTCTTATAATAATAGCTTTCATGCCTCAATTCAGATGGCTCCGTATGAAATGTTGTATGGGAGGAAGTGCAGATCGCCTTTGTGTTGGGATGAAGTTGGTGAGAGTAAATTAATTGGGCCCGAGTTAATAAAAGAGATGATAGATCAAGTTCAGGTGATAAGAGATAAAATGGGGAAGCACAAAGTCGTCAAAAAAATTATGCTGACACGAGGATAAAGGACTTATTTTTGAGGAAGGTGATTGGGTTTACCTTAAAGTCTCTTCTATGAAAGGCGTTAAGCGCTTTGGTAAGAGAGGAAAACTTAGCCCAAGGTATGTTGGACCTTTTCAGATTTTGGTGAAGGTTGGAGCTGTTGTGTATAGAATTGCTTTGCCAGAGTATTTTGGAAAAGTTCTTGATGTGTTCCATGTGTCCTCATTGAAAAAAAAACGTTTTGGTCAGCAAGAACTGCGTTTTATCGACCCAAGACGCATTGAACTTCAGCCTGACCTTACATATGAGGTTGCCCCGACGCAGATTGTAAATTGGAAGGAGCAAAAGTTGAGATCTAAGTCGATACATTTGGAGAAGGTAGCATGGGGTGACCTATTGGCTTAAGATTTCTCTTGGGAAAGAGAAGCAGACATTATGGAACAATACCCGTATTTGTTCGAATGATCGGCAGTATGTCTCTTAAGTCTACTTTTAGTCGCATCTCATACCTGTCTTTAGCATTGATGTTTGACCCTACAATTTTGAGGACAAAATTTATTTTAAGGGGGGGAGATTATAACACTCCGTATTTTAGTATATTTTAATAAAAGATTATTTTAATTAATTTAAAAATTGATTCTCTTATTTTTGAATTTTTGGGATTTTATTATATTATTTTATAATATAATATTTTAAGTGGTGAAATTATATTTTTATAATTTTATGTGTTTTCTTTTATTAATTATTGTTTTGTATTTTAAAGTGGTCTTTAATTTAAATTGGTTTATTTTTGGGTCTTAAAATAATTATTATTTTATTTAAAGCTTTCACTGTATTTAATTTAAAATATTTAACTGTCAGTTTTATAATCCTCTTCGTGGGATCATTTCGAAATCCCATGATGAAAAGACTGGATCTCTCTTTTTCCTCCTCTCTTTTCTTTTTCTCTTTCCTTTTTCTCTTCTTTTTCTTCTTTCTTTCTTTTCTTTCCTTTCTCTTTCTTCTTCCCCGATCCTCTCTCTCTCCTCTCCCTTTCGCCCGATCGGTCTGCACTCCCAGCCGTCGTCGCACACCACCGGGGCCGACACCGCCCCTTCCACCGTCTTCCCCAGTCGCCGACGGTCACTCCCTGTCAATCTCGGGCCGGCTAGTGCCGCCGGGAGCTCCCACGCGCAAGGCTAGGCCGCGGTGGACCTTGAGTCGCTGCACCGCCGTCTGGCCACCTCAGGCTACCATTTCTTCACCACTTCTTCCTCTACCTCCTAGCAACCCAATGGACCCAACCCCGGCCCCGATCCGTCACCGGTGAAGCCGCATTAACCTCAACTCCGATTTTCACATTGTGGACTTCTACAGCCCTTTCGGCAGCCACCCACGGCATGTGCATGCATCGTGTTGGTTGCATTTATATATTTATGTTTTCGAGTATTTTTGAGTTTTACTTACCTGCGGTACCATTTTCTAGTACCGTAGACTTTAATATTGTTGATGCAGGTTTTGAGGAGGCTAAGCTTGAGGAGTTGGCTCCGCCGGAGGAGTGATCTAGGATCACTCATATTTGTATTTTCAACTCTTGTATTATTTTGGGACATTGGTATTGGTTTTTTTTTTAAACGCTTTTGTTTTTGGATATTTGTATTAAACTAAAATTCTGGTACTAGTAACTTATTTATATTATCCGTTGCGTATTTATTTGTGCACTGTTTTCTTGTAGCACACACTTGGCACTTGTCGTTGGGATGCATGACCCGTGTTGTCATCATCCTGATGTCACGATTCCCGTGTTGTTTTGTACGAGGGAGTCAGGGTGTCACATTGAAAGTTCTTTTAGTTGTTCCAACTTCTTGTCCACTTGAAAATCATTTGAATTTGACTGGATTTTGACTTGCTCTTTTATAGACCCTGAAATTAAACATAAAAATCTGTTCAGAAGTATCCCAAAGTAAATAAAAACTCAATTCAAGAATACACATTAATTTCTATTATTTCTATTCACATTTTAGCATTTTAATCCAATAATAAGGTATTTAGAGTGCACTTTCGTACACTCATCAGTGTGCGTGTGGGAGATGTAAGATGGAGGGGCGCCCACGTGGGCTGACCCCATCCTTCCAGTGCTTATAACGCATGGCTCTTTTAAGCCATGCGTTACTTGACTTGTAACGCATGGCTTGCGTTACCCCTACAGTGTAATTGCAAGGTAACTGCAGAATAAAGGCTAGCCTTTAAGGCCAGCCGTGTGGGTGGCTATATATATAGTCCCCCCCTCAGTTAATTCAGGTAACTATCTGAAATACAGAAAAGCTCTCTCTCTTTTTTGTTCTCTCTTGATAAAGTATTTAGATTGTGAGTTTGTTAAGTGTTACTCTAGTTTTATACTATATAGTGCACTTTGCCATTAAGAGGAAACGCTTGAGATTTGTCAATCTGGATAAACATGTAGAGTAATTTTATAAGCTGAACTTGAGATATTTTTTCCGCTGTACTTTTTAACAGATAAGTCAGCAGTAGTTTTGGCATCTCGTAGTTCTGGTGCTAGGAGATCCTTTGGGTTGAGAACTTTGGGTTACAAAAAAGGAAAATTCCCTTGCAGATATCTGGGAGCCCCACTCTACACCGGTAAACTAGCTGGCTGGAAGGCTCATTTGTTGTCTGGTAAAGGGGAACTTGTCCTAATAAAGCACGTGCTATGGAGTATGCCTATTCATATCCTTTACGTTTTAGACATCCCAAAATCAGTTTTGAACATCATAAACAGATTGATAGTTAATATTTTCTGGGAAGAAACAATTAGGAAGATTAAAAAAAAAAGGTTGCATGGGCTAAGATTTGCAAACCAGTTGATGAGGGGGTCCGGGCAAAATAGATGTAGAATAAATGAAGAAAGCCTTGCACATAAGATTTACCTGGAAGCTCTTATTTGGGAAGTCCCTTTTGGTCAGGTTTCTTGAGATCAAAGTATACGATTTCTAGACTTCACACACCTGAACAGGAAGTAAGAAAAGGCTCAAGGTTTTAGTGAGCTATTGCAGAGCATATCCCAAAAGTCATAAAAAACACAGAATGGATTGCGAGGCAACTAATAATCATAACTATAAACTACTAAGTTGCAACTACTAAGTTGCAAGGGGATGGGATTTTTTCCCTCTGCACTTGCCAAACTGGTCCATAACCTGTTTCTGGGCTATTTTGAGACTTGAAATTAACTAAAACTGCTTGTAGTAAAAAATACAAATAATTTATAACTATAAACTACTAAGTTGCAACTAATAATCATAACTAAGCTATTACAATAATACAAATTAAACTAAAACTATTAAAAAATTACATATTCATCTAAAAAATATTTCCAAGTTGTCACATAATTTAAATGAATAATGATAACACAATTAACTATTAAGGGACAGATTGTAACAAGATTACAATTAACGCAAAAATATCATTTCAATTTTTGAATTGATTTTGACATTGGAATTTGGGGTGGTCATGATGGTGTAAAAGTCAGTGAGTTGTGTTGTGAGACCGTAAGATCATAAAACTTGAAGCATTAATAGGAAAACAAATTATAATTACAAACAAGAAACAAAAATACAAAATACAAACATATATTATAAATGTAAAAATTACAAAAATTAAAAATATTAACCAAGATGAGATTAGGATGAAGATGACAACGAGATCATTGGGTACTTGGGATTAGAATTGAGCATATTACAGTGAGACTATAAAAGCTAAAAGAAAAAAACCAGAAAAACAATTAGAATTATCCAAAATTATATAAATACAAAAAATAATTAAGGGACAAATTGTACAAACCAATGACAAATGGCAATGGTGGGTCCAATAGACATGAAGTTATATTGCAGTGGAGGCAGACGTCGTCTCATGTATCGCTACAACGATTAAATTTGAAATTAATACTAGTTAAATGAATATAAATAAATTAAAACAACAAAATGAAATCCACTACTCTCATTTGTCATTTTTTTTAAGTATAAACTCTAGTCTAGATTGACTCCTCTTATAAAGATTTTAATATTTGACTCTTTTTGTATTGTTCTTCTAAGTGGACCTTTAATTTGGATGTACTATGTTTCCTATAGTGATATCCATACACTTTACCACAATAGTTTCATTTAACTTGGGGATTATTAGGGTCACCACCCACTAATTTAGTGAAGTGGGTCCAAATCACTTTACCAAATTATTGAAACTGGTTTCTTGCTTTGTGGGGGCAAGGGGTAGCGATAGGGTCCATAGGGTTAGTGGCAGGTGTAGGGGTAGGAGAGCTAGCACTAAAATCTGACTGAGTATCCATTTTTCAAAACTCACAAAAATCTGAAATGAAGCAAAGATCACAGCAACAATTAAAACCTTGTACAAATCACTCAAAATAGAATGGGGTTTCACATTGAAATTCTAAAACAGAACGGGATTTTTGATTGAAACCCTTTGATACCCATTAATTTAGGATTTCAAATTAAAACCCCTTACATAATTAAGGGTTTCAGATTAAAACCCTAAACTAATTTCACATGCACAATTTTTATTTTACAAACAACAATTAATAAACAAACCAATCTTCACACTCCACAACACACAATTCACATTAATCTCATTTCCAACTCCTCAATTTAATCTCATCCTCCATAACTCAACAAAAATAAAAATGAAAAAAACAAGTACATTTTACTCCAAATAGGAAACATACCTTCGGCAACAGACTAGGCATGCGACATAGATGGCAACAGACAGAGATAGTGACGGGCTGACAACATGCAACAGATGGAGCTTGAGAGAGAGAGAAAAAGGCTAGGGTTTCACAGAGATGAGAGAGAGAGAGAGAGATTTGATTCAGAGTATTGAGGGTGGGAGGGGGTCGCAGGGGCCTGGGTTTGGGTTTGGGTTAACATCATTAATAAAAACGACGTCATTTTGTCTATTCCAAAACTGCGTTGTTTTGATATATGGAAGTTTTTTTTAACATCACTAATCAAAACTGCAATGTCATTTTATTTATCCCAAAATGGCGTCATTTTGATATATGGGAGGTTTTTTTTAACATCACTAATCAAAACAATGCCATTTTGTCTATCCCAAAACGGCATTGTTTTGATATATGGGGGTTTTTTTTTTAATATGTATTTATATATATAAGCAGGGGGCCATATGTAGTGAAGAATTTTGGCGGGGTGTGGGACCCTTCTACACACTCTTAACTTTTACAACACTATGGGTTTTGGTTTTAATGTTACTGCAAAAGAATCCTCAGTTGTAATCAAAGTATTCTTCTACCATAAGTGATGGTCCTTTAATAAAATACAGATTGTCGTCCTCTTTGCCAAAAATGAAAAAGCATCAATCAAATAGGATCAAAATAATCCAACAATATATAATTGCAAAAACTCCTCTGCGAACCTAGAATAAGATTGAAGCATACTAACAATGTCATCACCCTGGGGGGAACCTACAACAAAGTTGAAACACCAAGGTTAGAATTTAGCGATGAGCAGTAATGATGTGTTTCTTGACACAAAGTAGTGCGGGAAAACTCAGAAGGTTTTATTTTGGGATTATCATAAATAGAATAAAAATACAAAAAATACAAAAAAGTACACAATTTATTATGGATTGGGATGAGGTAGATCCGTTTTCATAACAAAGATTGTCTATGGTAAATATTTAAAATAATAACTAAAATATTTTGCATTTGAGTGATGTTTGTGAAATAAATATTTAAAAATACATGAGAACAATTATGTTGCCAAACGGACCATGTCTGAAGAAGAATCCTCTATCTCAACTAACAACATGAGTTCGGTATAAAATCCTTGCTCTGAATCAAGAAATGTATTTATCTTATCTCCTTTTGTTCTAACTGTACAAATTTCAAGAGAAACCACTCCCCCTTTGCACCACGTGATAGTATCTACCGTGCTTCGAATGTTGAGATGTTGATTCTATTTGTTGAATAAGTTGCAGCGTTGCTAGATGGAGAATTTGCTACCGATAAACCTGCAGAGAAACCTGGCTGCCTTGGGATAGGCAATAAAATTTCACTGCTTAACATTAGAAACACAGAAGACATGTTTGGTCTATCTTCAGGTCTTTGCTCCACACATAACAGACCCACTTGAATTAGTCATAACACTTCAGATCGTGCGTGTGCATCACCTACTGATTCATCGATCAGTTCCATTGCTCTGTCTACAATCCATAGTCTCCATGACTGAAACAAATTAAAAACCATATTTTTGTGAGTTGGATTTCCCTTAAATATGCACATCTTGATCTATTACAATATATTATCTTGGAGTGTGGAGCTTTAGGCCCCGTTTGGTTTCACAAATAGTGTCAATTCATCTCATCCAATCTCATCTTATCTGGACATCCAAACACCATTCAAATACAAATATTTTTTTAATTTCAATTTTTAAATTTCAAAATTTTCATTTAATTATCATTACCTAATTGTTACAACTTTTCCAAACATCTAAACAAAACATATAAAAATAATTCAACATTTTCAAATAAAAAAATTAAAATTATATTAAAAAATTATATTCTAACAATATTTTAATTTTATAATATTTTTATTCAAATTTTTCTCTCATTTCCCAAAACTACATAAAACATTTTAACTCAAAATATCTCACTCTATTAACAAGCTATGTCACTATTAATCATAAATTTCTCATATCATCTCATTTGTATAAACAAACGAGGCTACTCTTATTACGAAGGTCCTGTTATCCATTCCGATTATATTACTACAACAGAGTTACATAACATGTCATTAAGTTGAAGTTATTAAATGCAAAATAATTATATCTAATTAAGTCAGTAATTAGCACTTCCACGTAATAACACTAGCTATCAACGGCGATCCTCCATAACTTGCTAAAAACACGTAAAAAAAAAGGAGATGAGAGTTGCTAATATTGACACTAATTAGAAATTTTATTTATTATTATCTTAGTTATACATAATATTTTTCATTTAATATATTTACTTAATCCTGCGGTTTGCACCTAACAAAATATAGTTTTGGAGGCACAAATTTTGCTCTTATTAAGTCATATTAAGCTAATCTCCATTACCTGTGACTTGTTACTATTATAAGAGCATCATAATACAAAGGCATCTCATGAAATTGGCACTGAAAGGAACAACACTGTTAATAACAGGTTTTGTTTAAAAATTCTGAGTACGTATTAGATAAACACTAACAGTAACTGTACGTCATCCTATATCTTTCTCGGATAATGAAATCCTTCTCATCAGTTTACTACTCCTTTATCGCTCACACTATATTTAAAATTTTTTATTTTTTATCATTTTTTTAAAATATTTTTTTAACATTTTTAATCATTAAAAAAAATATAATTTTTCTGATATTTACTTTTTTAACTATTAAATAAAATAAAAAATTAAAAACAATCAAATATAAAAAAAAAAATAAAATAAGTAGTAAACGAAAAGTAAGTCTATCATTTTCCATCTTTTTCAAGAATTTCCATTTTTATTTTCTGCATAATCCTTCGCAGGTGATCTTTCTACCGCCAGAGAAGACCTTTGGCAATGGCGACTCCTGACAGCAACGGCGACTCGGAGAGATTCGTGATTGATTTGTATGGTCGGAGCCCACGAGTAACTGCAACGCGACGCCTCACGGTAACGGCGACTCCTCACGAAAATGGCAACTCCTCACGGCAATGGCAACTCCTCACGGCGTCACTTCTCACAGGTTTCAGATTTTGCAAATGGGAGGCTGAGGGACCGGCTTGCAAATGGGAGGCTCACGGGTTTCACACCAAGGTCCTTGTTCTTGTCCGTCGCGGTCCTATAGTTAGCTAAATGGAATGCCTACGTGACTTCCACCCAATGGTAGGTTGTTTTTCTGGGGAAAACCAGGACAACCGGGTTGAAGATTTTCTCTTTTTATTATAATGGTAACATTTGACTAACAAATAAGGGAAACCGTCGTCGTTTTGCTAGACAGAACTCTGTGAGACAAGAAGTGGTTCATCTCATATCCTTAACTACGAGCCTTGAACATTAAAGGGAACCTGAGCCCTGTCTGACCTGTATGCTTACACGCATACTACTTAATCTCAATTAGTAAGTGTTTGATGCCGATTTTTGGATGCCGTCGTTCTTTCATTGTCTTGTTGTGGACCATTCAATGTCACATAAAAAAATGTTAAGAATAATGATAGATAGAACTTTTTCTAATGCAACCTGCAGCGAATATTATGCTTGCTTTGGAGTTTTAGCTCTCAAAAATCTCCGGGAGAGATATTGTTTCATTAATGTATAAGAATTCTTTTAATTTTTCTGTTTAAGTTGCATAAAGAAAAGATCTTTTCAGTTGCACTAATTGTTAATCTTTATGTATTGATATGATAAGATATAAAATAAATAATATCTATTTCCATCCTTTTAAGTTTTGTTGAACAAGGAGTGATTTTCACATGATCTCTTTACAATTTTCCAACCGTCGCTAAAAAATAATCATGTTGTAGGGATAGTCATATATAGCCGTCCCCACCAAAAATAGGAACTGATGGTTGAGATCGACAGCTGAAGATATATGTCAAAGACCAAATTGCACGCAACAAAAGGATAATCAAACGTCCGCATAAAACCCAAGGCTCTGGTACCACGTGTAAGAAATTGGAAGGTGATGTATTGGTGGTTTAGGAATAATGAAAAAATGGTCTTGAAAAAGAGCAAGCACAACACTAATATTCAAAGGAAGACGTTCCATGTATTCATTGGTGAAGTCTACAAATTCTCGAATGCTTCCAGGTTTTATCATTGTCTTCTCTCTCTGAGCGTCACTTTCTCCCACCATTTCTCTGTATAGAATTTTCTTTCCTTAATTTTCAACTCATTGACTCGAAGCCCCGGGACGGACTAATTTAACAAACTATGAATGGAAAACAAAGAAGGTGCAGTCAGGTTTGTTTTTACATAGAAAAAAAGGCTGTGAAGTGGTAAAATATGAGCTACACGTTGAATCATTCACTGAACAGAACATTTATAGCATGCACTATGGAACTGGATTCTATAAATCGTCAAAGAAGCACATCCAGTTTAAAACAGGCGATATATATAGCTCTATCTCTGAAGAAGAATCCTCTATCTCAACTAACAAAATGAGTACGGTATAACAATCCTTGCTCTAAATCAAGAAATGTATTTTATTTTTTCTCCTTTTGTTTCTGTCCTGAAGAATAGTAAGTTCCAAACCTTTTTTAAAAGAAACCTCTTCCCTTTTGCACCAAGTGATACTATCTACCGTGCTTCGAATGTTGAGTTGCTGATTCCATTTGCTGAATAAGTTGCATTGTTGCAAGATGGAGAATCTGCTACCGATAAATCTGCATAGAAACCCGGCTGCCTTGGGATGGGCAATAAAATTTCACTGCTTAACATCAGAACCACAGAAGACATGTTTGGCCTATCTTCAGGTCTTTGCTGCACACATAACAGACCCACTTGCATTAGTCTTAACACTTCAGATCGTGTGTGCGTATCACCTACTGATTCATCGATTAGTTCCATTGCTCTATCTACCATCCATAGTCTCCATGCCTGAAACAAATTAATAACCATATTTTTGTGAGTTGGATTTCCATTAATATGCCCACCTTGATCTATTACAATATACTATCTTGGACTATGGAGCTTTACTCTTATTATAAAGGTCCTGTTATCCAAGAATGCAATTCGTCATGCTTACATGTCCAAGAAGATTGAGGTGGTGGTCTGGATGGCGGAATCCCCTGTTCTTCTTCCCACTCAATATCTCCAATACTAAAACTCCAAAGCTAAAGACATCAGATTTTACAGAGTACTGCCCATGCACTGCATACTCAGGAGACATGTAGCCACTGCAAAATATTATGTAAGGACAAGGAAAATGAAGTTCATAAACAGTTAAAGGTCACCTATAAGAGAAGATTAACGTACTTACTATGTTCCAACAATCCTATGGGTCTTGGACACAATTTGATCTCCCCGAAATGATCTAGCCAGGCCAAAGTCCGAAATTTTCGGATTCATTTTCATATCTAGTAAGATATTGCTAGCTTTGAGATCTCTATGGATGACCCTCAGTCTAGAATCTTCGTGAAGATAGAGAAGCCCTTTGGCAATGCCACCGATAATGTCGATGCGCTTACGCCAGTCTAGTAATTTCCTCTTTGTCTGGTCTGTCCAAGTTCACCTTCATGTCAGTACAAACCTTGCTGAATTCTCAATAAAATTTTCATTAACTGAAGAAGATAACCAGACATGAATTTCCTGCTTTAGAAGGGTCAGAGCTCAAACCAAAAATAAAGGACTCCAAGCTTTTGTTTGGCATGTATTCGTAGATCAAAATTTTCTCATTTTCTTCCGTGCAACACCCTAGAAGCTTTACAAGATTGCGGTGCTGAAGTTTGGCAATTAATTTGACTTCATTTATGAACTCATTAGGTCCTTGTCCGGAATTAGTTGAAAGCCTCTTCACAGCTATCACTTGCCCTTTTGGCAGTGTACCCTGAAAATCAATAGGTTAGGAAATGTGTTCCCGAAAAAATAAACTACACACAGGGTGAGGATATTTTTGGTCTACCATATACACAGGTCCAAATCCCCCTTCTCCAAGCTTCTTGTTGCTTGAAAAGTTATCAGTGGCATTAACTATGGCTGTAAAATCAATTATCGGAAACTCCATGTCTTCCTTCAGGCCTTCATTTTCACAATCTTTCTTGTGTCTTCTTTTTGCCATTCCTGAAATATTGGGAACAAAATTGGGCACGATTTTCTTGAACAAAAGAAATATTGAATGCAAGCGGCCAACCATCTAATCAGACGCATTTCTAAAGTTCAGAAGACTTTTATAGAAATTTCTTAGCCGTAGTAAAATATATATACATACTATCATGCATCGGAAATAATCATTCAATTCCTTATATATAGAGCTTTACCTTTGAAACTAGACTTCTTCTTCCGTATGTAAGAGATCGCTCCAAGTGTTAGAATTCCATTGACTAATGCTACAACGCCGGCTATGATTCCTGCTCGTTTTATCTTGCTGGTGTTCCACTTTTTCCCATTATTTTCTGAAAACGAAGTTAAGTTTTACTCAATCTGCATATATCTGACTATTGATCAAAACTCGTATTAATTTTGAACATGATGACTAAGCGATATAGTTGTCCGAGTTATTCTTCATTCATAGTAAAAGAGCAAAATTCAGAGCAATTTGTTGTTTTTTTTTTTTTTTTTAAATTTTTTATAAGGAAAAAAGAAGTAAAAAGTACCTAGTTCTGAACTGGCCATCTTTATGTATAGCTCTTGCCCACCCTGAGTGTACACAACAATGTCAATCAGTTCCCCGAACCAAAGCAAGCAGCCACTCCCTTTTCCCCTAATATCTAAATTGGAATATGCTGTGCAAGAGCAGTTTTTCAAGCACAATCCCTGGCATTCATCGAGGCTCAAAGTCGCATTAAACCAGGAAGAAGATGTGTCGGGCAATTTCAACCCCGTGTACTTGCGGAAGCCATTTCCAATATTGCATACCAATGGAGTCCTTCGAACACATCCATCAGACCAATCTACCAACTTCCAATCTTTGGGAGACTTGGGTAAGAATCCTTCCAAGCATGCACATACAGGAGAGCGATCGTAATCGCAGGTAGCGTATGCACCGCAGAATGCATAATTTTGACACACGTCTGCCTGGGATGTGAAGAAAAGCTCCCAACTGTGTGTTCGATCCAACCACATAAACCGCTGCGCAACGCCTGATGGGTTTAGTCTAGATCTTGAAAAAACCCAAGTGTTTACGAGTTTGAACTCGCAATACGCCTCGTTCTGATTCATCACGAATTCATACACGAACAATGGATTCAGATTTAAGTTCGGGCATCCCGTAAAACGAAGGCCATTCCATGACCCTGGTCTAGACTTTATCGTATTCCCCTTCGTGAGAACCATTTGCGGAAGCCCACGAGGATCTAACCTTAGTGAAAACTCACCTCGAGCAGGATCTTCCGCGCTCTTCCAAGATGATATGACTCTATCTAGACCAGTTTCCAAGTTCCTTCCAAGCTTCATTCCCGGTAGGAATGTGTCACAAGGATAATCAAAACTCTGCCACAAATATCTCTCTGGGTCATCAACACTTCCACCTTTCACAACAAGATTTCCAGTATCCAGGAGCTGTGCAACAACTGGATTTTCTGTTGTTCTTGATGTATTAGTTGACCAAACAATATCATTTGTGCCATTGAGAAGGGCAAGAACTCCCTCATCGGTGACCGTTAAAACTCCGGAGTGATCGTTAAGCGGAGTGTCTCGGTTAGCTACCCATATGACTGTCCCAGAAGATACCACGTACCATATTCCGACGTATCGATTTTTTGAACTGCCTGGACTGAAAAATCCCATTTCAAATGTTCCACCGGCTGAAACTATTGTGTCGCCGTCTCTGACTGATCGACTTGAAGGAAGAGTGTCCAACGTAATGCATGTTTCTAAGAGGGAGAACAATAGAGAGTATACAAAAAAATAGGTACAGGCTTCCATTGATTATCTAGTGGTTTATCTCCTGATTCGGAGAAAGTAATGCAGACAAGTAGAGATCTTTTTCATGCATGATTCGCAATCTAAATTTATGAAATGAGAATTATTTATAACAGGAAAATATCATTGACATTCATCAGAAAGACTTTCAGAATGAAAATATATTGATCCTTATCTCCTATAGTCCTCCCGGGGACTCTTCTTTGCAAACTTCCTTTTCCAGAGTGGGTTTCTCCCGTCTATTTTTGAAAAAAAATCGTTCTACCCTACACAACACTTAGAGTGAGTGAATAGATGTAGATCAATTTAGCTAGTCTAATAAAAATATTGACAAGTACACAATTAATCAAAGGGTTTTGCTACACAACCTCCTACTATTTATCCACACTCCATACTCCACATTTTTTAATATTTTTTAATATTTTTTTAAAATTTTTTTTTGAATTTTTTTTTTAAACTATTTCAAATTTTTTATTCACTATTCATATAAAAATTATTTAATAAAAAAATTAAAAATTTTTTTTTAAAAAGATGGAGTATGGAGTGTTGGGAGGTTGGGAAGATTTATTGTTAATCAAATAGACAAATCACATAAATAATCAACGCAAGGATTTGGTCACGAAGTGGAAACTCATTTGAAAAACTTCTTTAAAATATAAAATCATTCTGGGTGTATGTCACTACTACAAATCCACTATAGAAATATGAGTTCGTTACAACCAATTTAGAAACACTCACAAAACCTTTGAAGTAGCTAAACTTGGCTTGCAACTCCACGAGTAACCCACTCGATCTCTACACGCATGTAGTACAAGAATTCCGATCTTTCTATATCATCCCACGAGAACCTCTCGATCTGTACAGCAACAGTAGCTCCGAACACGTCCACCCCAATGAACTTGAATGTGTTTTTATTTTAAGTATGATTTGGTGGAGGTATATTTTTCAAGAGATTCAACTTTGAATGTAGGGAAGAGTTTCTCTCAAATGCTCTTGAAAAGGGAGCTCTATTTTAGTTCTGATTTTTCACACAAGAGAATAATGAAATGTTCCCTTTGATACTTCCTAAGAGTGAGGCGCTCAAACCTAAGTAAAAATTAGGTTTTTAGAACATTGGCTATAGCGAAGTGTCGAGCCATGTCGAGCGAACTCTCTGATTTGAATTTCGCTCGAGTGAAGTGTCGAGCCATGTCAAGCGAACTCTTTGACTTGAATGTAGCTTGAGCTAAGTGTCGACCCATGTCGAGCGAAATCTCTGATTTGAAGTTTGCTCGAGTGAAGTGTTGAGCCATGTCGAGCCAACTCTCTGATTTGAGTTGACTCCCTTTTTCACTTTCACACACTTCAACACTTGTTACAACACAATTTTACAAAAGTTTTCACAAGAATATGCCAATACACTCATTTTTACATTAACAATCTCACCCTTTGGCATTTCTGTGACAAAACCTCTAACCTATACATTTGGACCTAATCCTGACACACTCCACTCAAAATTCCCAAATACAAGTATAGTTACGAACATGTTGGGATATTTCTGCACACTTGACGAACAGGTAAGCGTACCAAAATAAAAAGTGCACGAAATATTTTCACATGTGTAATCAATATCTGTTATCAAAGTGAAAAGCAAAAATTTAAGTATACACATGACAAGCACAATTTTCATAAAAAATTCTTCATTAAGAAAATATGACATTGAGTTTCAATGAAGTATGCAATACAATAGTAGATCAAAAATTGTGTTTCACAAAACAAATTTTCTTACACTTGTGCTCCCCTTACCTACATATCATCACTCCCCCTATATATGTGCTCCCCCTAACTCATATGTGCTCCCTTGTGCTCCCCCTAACACATCTCTCCCCTACATAACACTCCCCCTTTTTGTCACTAAATGCAAGGGGCCCAATCACCACCATCTGACTGGCTGCCATCATCCTAATTACGGAGGAGCTCCTCAATATCGTTGAAGCGTTGGGTGACATTCTGTTGGAAACCATCAAGACGAGCATCAAGGCAGAGCAAATAGTTCAAAACCATCTATAGACTGAGCTGGATCGATGGGGCCGCACTTGGAGGTGCCTAGGTGGACAATACGGAGCTCAAAGGCTGAGAGCACTACGGATGAGATGCGGGTGCTGGTGTCGGTGCTAGTGTCGAAGGATGCTAAATGTCTAAAGGTTGAGGGTTAATGTGAGCACGGCTAAGCTGAATAGTCTTACGACCAATGGGGGCCTCAAGAGAAATCCTAGGCTCACAGGGAAGAAAAGAGACTGAGTGAGCCAGGGCGATCCAGGTGATGAGGCAAGCGAATGGTCAACCAGTCTGGACTTTGTTGGACTGGAAGGTCTCAAGTATGACCCTGCACAGATGACTCCTCAAATCAATGGACAAGTCATTGATCAGGGCATAAAGAAGAAAGGCCCGATCATACCCGAGATCACTATGATGTGCCGTCGGGTAGAAATTAGTCAAGATGATCCAACTAAGAAGAAGGTGGATAGGTGGAAACTAAACCATATGCAAGGGTATCGTACCATTCCATGCAATGTACCTCCCAGTCAAGCATTCAATGATGACTGGCATGCGAGGAGGAGGAGAGGTCAGATATGGATAGACAGGGTTGGATACTTGAGGGGCATTTAGCAAATTAGCCAACATGTCATGGGTCACCCGAAAATGGATGGTCCGAAGACTCACCTCAAAGGAGCCATCTACAGAAATGGCATGGATATTGGAGTAAAACTCCCTCACAAACTCTAAAGAAGGAGTGGGAAGACCAGTGGTCATGGCAACCCACTGATGAGACTCAAAAATGCGGGGCACAATGGTCTCATTGAGCTCAGCTGGGGTAGGAGGATTCTAACGAGGACATACATGATGAGACATGGTTTTAGGCTGTAGATAGAACAGTGACCGTTAAACAAGGCTAAAAGTAATGCACATGACCAATGTATGCATGTCCAATGCATGTTCATGCTAATGTGTAGACTAATGTGCATGCTAATGTGACCCTCCTAAAATGCTTAATGAAAAACCCACTCACCAACCTTCCTTGACTGACCCATTTAATGCTTAATGCATGCACAATGGGCAACAACCCCAATGTATGCCTAAAATGCACCTAAAATGCATGGCCAACATGCCCAATGTAACATATGATCAATGAAGTGGTGTGCATGCTATGCTAAACATGGGTGTTGTTTCAAGGCCCTCCTAAGTACAAACACCTCTCAATGGTGTGGAGTGTTCTTTCCACAAATACCAAATTTTGCCAATGGGTGTTTACAACCACACAACTATATCAAACAAACCCAACATTTTCTCCATCAAAATGCAACATAAGGAATCACTCAAACATTTTATCAAACACTTGGTGTGCATGTGTTGTTACACAAAGGTGCAGTGCATGCATAAATCCCAAAATTCCTAAATACAATGGTGAGAGAAACATTCTCTACTCCCAATTCACAAACCAACAAAATGCCCAACATAAAATCCCCATTTCCATAAAAAAAAAAAAAAAAACCATTTTCTTGCGTAGAAACCGTAGCCCCCATGAAATGGCTATGATATTCAAAATGAAAATAAAAATGGAAATGAAAAGCAAAGGGACTTACCGTGAGTGAGTGAAGTTGAATGGAGATTCAATGGAAACCACAAGAAGAATAAGGAAGAAGAGAGAAAATCGCACAGAGAAAAGGAGAAGAAACGGCGCAAGGGCTTTGAGGGAAAAAAAAATTCTGAGGGAAATGAAACGGCGCCGTGGCTTTAAAAAAAAATTTCGCTCGAGCAGAATTTAAAGTATCGCTCAAGCGAAAGCCTAGAATTTTCAAAAACATGTAAAATTTTTTATTATGTGATTCAAGCATTAATGAAGTCAATTTTGAAACCTAAAAGACACATCAAATGTAAAAGAGCATCATATTTTCACAACTCACGCACGTAGTAAAAATAGAGTATCATAGGTAACATGAACATGCATGTTTAGAGAATCCTTACTCAATCAAGAAGTTTCAACCAAAACATGTGAGTGGGGTTGGGTGGAACAAGAAACCATAGGTCTTGGGAAGCCTTTCCAAGTTACAAAAAGTAAAACCTAATGCTGCTAGGACCTGCATACTACTGTTTGAATTCTTGTATCGGTATTGGCCTTTCGAGAAATATGACCCCTTTATTTTATTTTATTTTATTTTGCATAGGAGGAATTTTGATATATAATAATGAGGTCATCTAGCCCGTGGTCAATTTTGTATACACGTAAAGCTCCCTTACATCTTTGATTGCCTCCTCATGAACTCATAGGTGGCAAAACAATTGATCAAGCTCGGAGTGTAGTGTGTGATGCAGGTCATAAATTACAAATAGTACACATGTTTTAAACCTTTGTAACTTATATAGGTACATGATATAATTTTCAAAAGACACGTGTACATAAAATTTTCAGAATTGACAGCACTAACAATCTTATCACACATGTGCATGCTATCTATATACAACAACAAATAAGAAGTTTAAGAGAAGAGAATAGCAAGAGAAAGAAAAAATATATGAAACAAACGAAAAGAAAATGCATGTAGTGCATGTGATGTATGTTCCAACCCTTAGGTCAATGCACAAATACCAATAGCCTTTCTAAGACATTCAAACTGAAGCATATCCAAGGGTTTGGTAAAGAGATCAGCTAGTTGATGTTTGGTGGGAATGTACTCAAAGGTCACAATATGTGTTTCCACAAGTTCTGGAATGAGATGATGCCTAATGTCAATGTGCTTGGTCCTAGAATGTTGGACAAGATTTCTTGAAATGTTTATGGCGCTAATATTATCACAATAAAGGCTCATTACACCTTGAGTAATGTCATAGTCACATAGCATTGGTTTCATCCACAATAATTGTGTACAACAACTCCCAACAACAATGTACTTAGCCTCAGTTGTGGACAAAGAAATGGAGTTTGCTTTTTGCTCATCCAAGTTACAAGATTAGTGCCTACATAACAGCACCCACCAGAAGTACTTTTTCTATCATCTGCATTACTAGCCCAATCAGCATCAGATAGCCTGCAAGCTCAGTATTAGAGTCTCTAAAATACCAAATCCCATAATTAACTATCTCATTCACATAGCGAAGTATACGTTTGACAGCTACAAAATGTGATTCTTTGGGATTAACTTGAAATCTAGCACAAACCCCAACACTAAACGCAATGTCTGGTCTACTCGTAGTAAGATACAATAAACTCTCAATCATGCTCTTATACAAGGATTGTTCAACATTTTTGCTAGACATATCAATGCTAATCATGACATTCGTGCTCATAGGGGTTCTGGCATGGCTATTACCATCTAAGCCAATTTTTTTTTTACCAAATTCCTCGCATATTTCAATTGGGATATGAACAGCCCACCATCCAACTGTTTCACTTGGAGTCCTAAAAAGAATGTTAGTTCACCTACCATGCTCATTTCAAATTTATTTTTCATTTCTTCTGCAAACTCAAGAGCAAAAGCACCAATAGATGATCCAAACACAATGTCATCCATCTAGATTTGAGCCACTATTATGTCTTCCCCAACTTTCCTGATGAAAAGTGTCTTATCAACACTTCCTCTCAAAAACTTATGATCAAATAGATATGAAGTTAGCCTCTCATACCAAGCTTTGGGAACTTGTTTCAGACCATATAGGGCTTTCTTGAACCTATAGACATGATTCGGATGTTGTGGATCCTTGAAGCCCTTTGGTTATTCGACATACACTTTTTCTTGAAGGATCCCATTCAGGAAGGCACTCTTAACATCCATTTGATATAGTTTAAAACACATATGGCAAGCAATGCTCAACAATATATGGATTGATTCAAGTTTGGTAACCAGTGCAAATGTCTCATCAAAATCTATTCCTTCCATCTAGGCATATCCTTGAACTAGTCTTACTTTATTTCGCACAATCGAACCATTCTCATTTAACTTATTCTTGAAAATCCACTTGGTACCAACCACATTGTGATTTTCAGGTCTTGGCACCAAGTGCCACACATCATTCCTCACAAATTGATTTATTTCTTCATGCATAGCATTTAACCAACTCTCATCATTTAAGGCTGCTTCAACTCTTTTTGGTTCAATCTGTGAGATGTAGCTTGAGTGAGCCAATTAATTTATCACTGTCCTCCTCAATCTCATTCCTTCATCTATTCCCTATAATGTTATCCTAAGGATGATTTAACTTCACTCTTGATGAGGGCTCCTGTGGTCATTGACCTTTTCACTAGGAAAGGTCTCTAGGTTTTCATTGTGCTCACCAATACCCATTTTTTCAGTTTCACTTGGTGTGTGAACTTGCACTTCGTTGTTCAATTCCTCTCTAGGAGTATCATTCACCACCACATTTATGGATTCCATGACAGTTTAGGTGCATAGATTGTAACTCCTATATGCACGACTGTTTCTAGAATAACTGAGAAAGATTCCCTCATCACTTTTAGGGTCAAACTTAGCGAAGTTTTTGCTATCTCTCAAAATATAGCATTTGCTTCCAAACACCTTGAAGTACTTCACATTTGGTTTCTTCCATTTCCACAATTCATATGGTGTTTTAGAAGTGCTTGGTCTTAGATAGACTCTGTTCATAATGTGACAGGCTGTGTTCACTACTTCCCCCAAAAAACACTTTTACTATGCATCATGACTCAAGCCATTTCTTGAATGACTCTGTTCTTTCTTTCAACCACTCTATTTTGCTGTGCAGTGATAGGAGCAGAAAATTCTTGACTGATACCCTCTTCTTCACAAAATCTCTCAAGACTAGAATTTTCAAACTCTCTTCCATGGTTGCTCCTAATTCTGACTAGTGATTTCCCTTGATCATTTTGAAGTTTCTTGCACAATGTTCTAATCACGTCAGGAGTTTCACATTTTTCTCATTTTTCACATTTTGGTGATGAAATCACCTATCATCACAAGTATGTATTTCTTTCCCCCCAGGCTCTCAATTCTAAAGGGTCCCATGAGATCAATATGCAACAACTCTAATGGTCGTTTGGTCAGGATGGTCATAGTATTCTTGTGAGCAGTTCTAACTTGTTTTCCTAATTGGCATGACCCATGATTGAGCTGCATTATTGCATATTTTATACATTTAAAATCAATATATTTTTAATTATTTTATTATTTTATCATTGGTTTTAGATGAAAAAATGGTTAAAAGGAATAAATCCAAATTGTGATTTAAATTGATTAAAAGCATAGTTTATGATTAATTTTATAACTTGTGATTTAATTGCACAATATTTATTCACATGCACAACACACTTTTAATATTTTAGTCTAGTTTTATTTTATCTTTTTTTATTTTTTTTATTTTTTTTCTAATTTTATTTTTATTTCTTTAATTATTATTATTTATTCTACCTGTCTTATTTTATTTAACTTTTTATTTTATTTTTATTCTTTTTTTTTCAGCGCAGGTTAAACGACATGTCGTTTGGTCAACAAACTAAAACGACATGTCGTTTATAATTGGATTGAATTCGGCTATCTGCTAAATGACGTGTCGTTTAGTCCACGGAAAAAAATGATGCGTTGTTTTGTCTGTCGAATTAAAAGCTGCCCTATGCTAAACGACTTGTTGTTTAGTCAAAAGGAAAATGACAAGTCGTTTTCATCATCTTCAACCTCCAGCATGCAGACTCCATGCATGCGTTCAGGCTCCTCCACGGAACCACCACTCCAGCATGAGCACCTCCATACGCGGCCAAGAACCTTTGCCTCGACTGCCCAGTCTCCTCTGAAGCCACCATGCTGCACCTGGACGAACCACATGCTGAAACCATCGAGCTACGCAGGACCCCGTTTCCAATCTCCTCCACTTGCTGCTGGAAGATCAGTTGCTTCTCTGTGGGACGGACTATCACAAAACCACGAAGAATCCACAACTCACATTCGGTTTTCACGGAACTTATCATGCCTACTCTCGGCTGGAAGAAATAAAAATAGAGAGATGGATTTTAGCGGAAGACACGGCTTGGTGGAGACAGATGCTCTCCATTCACACGAGACTAGCTGGAGCAATAAAAAATGCATGCAGTTTTCGTTTGACAGAGAGCACAGCAGAAATATAAAATAAAAACTAGAGGCATGGAAGTGGCAGCAGGAGAAGCAAATTCTGGTTTGGTTTTGCATAGGATGCTTTTCAGTTTGAGAAAAAAAGGAAGCTGGATACTGCACGGAGAAGACCAGAAAAAATAATTAAAAGCTGAATTTCAATGGAAGACAAAAAGAAAGGCATTAATTTGTTGGGCATTAATTTGGTTTTTAAAACCCATGCATGTTGGTTGGAAGGCAGACAAAACATTGATGGAGAAAATTCTGGAAGGCCAACATTGAATCAGTCTCACGCACGCTGCACAGCAGAAAAATAAATAAGCTAGAAGCAGCCGTATGATGGGAGAGAAACACGTGCACAAGAGCCATGAAGAATAAAAAAAAGAAGAAAGAAAGAAACAAATGGAACCATGAGGCTAGGATTTTCATTGCTGCGGGACTGAAAATGATGGGCAGATAATAAAGAAAGAAAAGGCTAGGAAGGTGCGGGATGAAAGCTGGTGGAATCACGCTAGAAGGATGAAAAGAAAGAAAGATAATAAAAAGAAAGAAAGAAGTGGATGGAAGGATTAAAAGCTGGGAAAAAGAGAGGAGTTTGGCAAATTAATAAATGCATGTTGGTAGACAAACTTTGGCAGATAACATAAAGAAACGAAGGAGAAGAGCACGCTGGAAGAAAGAAGAAGATATGCGCAGCTCTATTAAAGGACTGACATCGAGATCATTACACATTATTGAGAACACAATTAATTCGAGAGAGTTTGGAGAGATTTTCTAAGTTTTTAAAGTAAAGTTAGGGATGAACTTGCACAATTGAGGGTGTTTTTAGTTTATTTTTTATTCATATGATTGTTCTTTATTAATGTGAATTCTTATTTATCATTCTCTAATTATCAATAGTATTTTCTTATCTCCAAATAATCTTGGAATTGATTCGCTTCATAGATTCAGTCATGCTTTTTCTATAGAATGATTAAGATCCTTGATTGTGTTTGGATTAATTTATTGTCTTTATTGATTTAATTCTTTGCTGCAGTATTACCCCCGGGTATATTGTCGTCGCTGGGTTTTGTCAATAAGGATGATAATTCACAGAGCTTTAAAAAGTAGAGAATGATTTATCAAAGAGTTATCTTTCGATTAAAATGGTTTGTAATTCTATATCTTCCAATTGGGGACTTTGGAGATGAATCCCCAATTGAGTAATTTACTGAATCAAGAATAAACATAAATACTCGATTTGTGCAAGGAATTCCTTATGCTTTACTATTTATAATTTGAGTGATCTTTATTTTATCCTTGTAAATTTTATATGTTAAATTACATTCAAAATCAGTTTTTTTTATTGATCATTTAATATTTTCCTTTAGTTCTTTTTATTATTTGTTGTGTTTTCTTTTATCCGTCTCCCTGAGGAATCGACACCCCAAAACTGTGCTACAACTACCGCGTTATGTTTTGGACGTAATCAACCCACAAACAGGAGTCTCTACTTTACCCAACTCAGGCAATCCTACCACCATCTATTTCTTGACTATCTTAGATAGATTTATGTTATTCACATCTCCAAGTCTTTGATGTTAAAGATTAGTAGCCTCACTTTTAGCACTATTACAACTGTAATGTAAGTTAGGGGCGATGTCATAACAATTATCAGATGTTCTGATTCCTTACACCACACAATTCCCATCATTATCTGAAACAATGCACATTTCTTTTGAAAAACGGACTTTAGCACCATTATCACACATTTGACTTATACTGAGTAGATTTGCTCTTAATCCATCAACAAACAAGACTTCCCTCAAGACAGGTAGCCCAGGTATTTCAATTTCACCCCTCCCAATTATATTGGCTTTCCCCCCATCTCCAAATGTTATTGTTCCACATTTGTACTCTTCAATAGTTTTAAATAGGGTTCTATCACTAGACATTGAAGAGAACACCTGCTATCAAGGTACCACAAAGAGATATCCCTGGTCTTTAGAGCAATGTGTGCAACATGACACGTGTTTCTTTCTCCCTTTTTGACCCACACGTTTCTGATTTTTGGAGAGTTAGCCTTCCTAGCCTTTTTGCTAGTAGTCAGTTAGTCTAACTTAACATTAAGTATATCATTTTGTCTAGTTAAGGCCATGACTTGACTCCACAAATTTAGATGCCTTCTTCTTGAGTGGTTCTTTTCATCTCTCATGGAATGCCTCTTAAGCTAATAATAGTTTGGTCGGAAGTGACCAACCTTACCACAATTATGGCACACATGGTTCTCTTTGTGATCTCTCTATCCCATGAAGGGTGAGACATACTTAGGGGAATTCATGAGATTCTTACCCCTTTTTGAAAAATCCACATTTATACTCTTAGAGGGTGTAGGATTATGTATAGTGTATCTTTTCAATTTAGAACAATTTGTTCTGACATGACCCATCTTTCCACAGTAATTACATATAGGGCTCGTATTGCGAGCTCTTTGTCTCTCAGGAGGTGGAGCAAATTGTTCCACATGTAAGATTTCTTACCCTTTTCAGATGTGTCGGCATTCCTATTGGCAGTTGTTTCACGAACAAATACAGTCTTTCCCACATTTTTATAGGAGGTTGTAGTCACATAAGATTCCCCTTTAATATATCCCAGACCACTCTTGTCAACCGAGGACTTTCCTAAGATTAGGATTTTCTCAAGTTTCTGTTTCCCAATAGAAAAGGTTTTCAGTCTATCATTTAACAAAATCATCTCACTTTCTTGAGTTCTCAACTTATCTTCCAGAGTTGCATTCTTCATTTGTAACTGATCTGTTAGACTGATGGCTTCATTTACTTTGTCTTGAAGCCCTTCATTTTCACATTTGTAGACATGTATCTTCTCAATATGTGCTTTGTTAATTTTTCTCAATTTAACACACTCTTTGTTCAACTTCTCATATATTTCTTGCAATTGATTTTCATACCTGGATTCATTTTCCAATATACTTCCATCATCAGACATTTGTTCACTACATTGACTTTTGTCATTAACAGAAGAAGTGAACACCATGTAGTTGAGGTTTCTTTTTGGAGAAGAGTTCTCTGACGAGTCAATTGACTTTAACTCCCTCTCACTCAGGGATGCAATCTTAACTCTTTCTTTAGCCTTTTTGTAATTAGCACATTCTAAGCGAATGTGTCCAAATCCATGACATTCATGACACTGTACATTTGATTGCATCTTGTTTTTGTTAGCACTAGTGTGTTTCTTAGAGCTCTTCTCCTTGTTCCCTGAACTCGAGTTTCCATTGTATCTTTCAAACTTTTTCTTCTCTTGTCTCTAATTCTTGTTATTTCTAGTCACAAACATTTTCTTGAATTTCTTAGCATAAAATGTAATTTCTTTATTACTCAAAGCCAACTCATCTGATGACTCATCTCTAATAGTATTGAGGACTATGAACTTATTTTTCTTATCCACAGGAAAAATATGTTCATAGGTTTGTAGATATCCCACCAGCTCTTCAATTCTCATAGTGTCCAAATCTTTACTTTCTTCAATAGCAGTAACTTTAGGGCAAAATCTCTCAAGAAGAGAATTGATGACTTTTCTCACAATCCTGTTTTCTGGGAGTTTGCCCCCTAAATTAAAGCGAGAATTGACAACATCATTCAGTTTAGCATAGAAGGAATCAAATGTTTCATCGTCTTTCATTCTAAGTTCCTCAAAGTTGGTGCTCAACATTTGAAACTTAGAATTCGTAACAACCTTGGTACCTTCATGGTTAATTTCAAGAACGTCCCATGCCTCTTTGCTCACTCATGGAGATTTGCTTGAACTCCTCCTGGGACATGGCCATGAAAATCGCATTCAGGCTTTTACTATTTCAATTACACTCGTTGACTTCATCCTTAGAGTATTCTTCCACATTTCTAGGAATTTCAACTCCATCAATGATTATAACCGGTTGCTTCCATCCTCTTGTCATAGAAACCCACACTCATTCATCTATAGACTTCAGGAAAGCTCTCATTCAAACTTTCCAATATGCATAGTTGCTACCGTCAAAATATGGTGGTGATGTGAGAGATTGAGACCTATCCATTTAAACCACTACAATAGGATCACACTCAAGAACTAAATCCTAGCGGAGTGAATCCGCTCTAATACCAACTGAAAAAGTAGTGGTTCTACCCAACACAACACCTAGAGGGGGGTGAATAGGTGTAGTTCAATTTATCTGGTCTAACAAAAATATTGACAAGCACACAATTAATCATATAGACAAATCACAAAAATAATCAATGCAGAGATTTGGTCACGAAATAGAAACTCATTTGAAGAACTTCTTTAAAATATAAAATCACTCCGGGTGTAGGTCACCACCACAAATCCATTATAGAAATATGAGTTCATTACAACCAATTTAGAAACACTCATAAAACCTTTGTAGTAGCTAAACTTGGCTTAAAACTCCACGAGTGACCCACTCAATCTCTACACGCATGTAGTGCTGGAATTTCGGCCTTTTTATAGCATCCCACAAGAACCTCTCTATCTCTACAGCAACAACAGCTCTAGAAACCTTCTAGCCAATGAACACGTGCACTCCAATGGACTCAACTGTGTTTTTATCTTGAGTGTGATTTGGTGGAGGTATATTTTTTGAGAGATTCAACTTTGAATGTGGGGAAGATTTTCTCTGAAATGCTCTTGGAAATGGGGCTCTATTTTAGCTCTAATTTTTCACACAAGAGAAGAATGAAATGTTCCCTTTTATACTTTCCAAGAGTGAGGTGCTCAAACCTAAGGAAAAATTAGGTTTTTAGAACATTGGCTCAAGCGAAGTGTCAAGCCATGTCGAGCGAACTCTCTGATTTGATTTTTGCTCGAGTGAAGTATCAAGCCATGTTGAGCGAACTCTGATTTGAGTTGGCCCCCCTTTTCACTTTGAGACACTTCAACACTTGTTACAACACAATTTTACAAAGGTTTTCACAAGAATACACACTCATTTTTACAATAACAATTTTGTATCCCTGTAAATTTGTCAGGTAGTCTTCATCATCTATGATTTCATTAAGATCACCAACAATAAGTACTGCAACACCTACATTGGCCTAAACTTGGCAATTAGTTGAGTTTTTGCAATTAAAGGTGCTCCTATCCAAAGATTTCCCTGTAAATAATTAGTTGTAATCCAACCAAAAATAATCTTTGATAAAACCTCTAGTACCTTTCTCATTGAGCAGAGTAAATTTATATGGACTATCTATTATTTTGACAGAAGGTTGGGATTACTTGTACACATAAACAAAGAAAAAACCAAGAAGTGTACCTTTTTCAGCAAAAGCACCCATATGAACCTATAACATTAAGAAGAACATTGAAATTGTCATTACCGAAGAGATATGATAGGTGGCATTGTGTGAGTAACTTTGTTTGACAGCCAGAGCTAAGATAAGAATTCGACAATCAACTCAACATGAGAGCAGCATGATGATTATAGCTTGATCACTATGGAAACCGACCAATCCCGTTCACGTTTCCAACATCTAGATCATCACTTTCTCTACTCGTTTACTTTGATGGCATTCAGAAGAAAGCAACAGATAAGAGTTATCTTTTCCCTCAGTTACCATCTGCCAGTGATACAGCTAGCGCTGTCTACGAATCGAGAAGCTAGGAGGGAGACGATACCTTCCAACAATGCCTCTTTAGACCGTATCGATCATGGCCATAGACAACACGCCAAGTAACAAACGTTACAACCTCCATCTTATGACATAATCAAAGCTAAACAAAGGACACTTATAAAATATAAAACTCATTCAGTGGGAAAGAAGGGAATCGTTTACACACATACTCATGTGGTCAACTAAGTACATGTGGTATGAAATACATGCTACAATAGATTTATCTTCCTCAAATAGTGTATGTATATATCAACATTGTATAGATTTATCTTCCTCAAATAGCAAGTTCCTCCATTTTCTCACCTCCAAGATGTAAAAAAGGATCTCGCATTTGGCTAACCACAGGCTACACGGATTGTGGGGTACCCATGCATGGTCATCTCAATACAATAGACCTCATCTTAGCTCCTACTAAGGCGACATATCTTTATGTCAACTAACTTATCCTCTTCGACAAGTACCTAGGGACACAGTGTCTCATCTTCACTCGCTACTCAAGCGCCATAGGCAATTACTCGCATGAGTGAGTCAATCTAAGCCTATTGACATAACTTATGTGTGTGTAGTCGAAAAAAATACGATAAAGACAAGAACTAAACAAAACCATATTACATTAATATCCCAAATGAAAGTATACATCTCAATGTCAATTGAAATAGAAATTACATTCACAATTTACGCAGTCCTGAATTCCTAACATGAGCCACAAAAATATTTCTTGCTATAGGCTTTGTCAGGGGATCGACAACCATGAAACACGTAGAAAGGAGTTTCAGAACCACTTCCTTTTGTGCCACCATATCTCTGATGTAGTGTTATATGATATCTATGTGTTTTGTTCTTCCATGATACTTTGAGTCCTTATCATATAGAGAGCTGTCATGCTAATGTAGAATATCATCATTGGATTTGAAGTATCCGTGCCAATGTTTAGATGCTTGAGGAACCTCCGTAACCAAACAACTTCTTGAACTGCTACTGAATTAGCTATGTATTCTGTTTCCATGATGGATAAGGCTATACAGGGTTGCTTTTTGTAGCTCTGTGTAATTGAGCTATTGTTGAGCAGAAAGACATACCCAGTGGTTGATTGGTGCTCATTTAGGTCACTATCCCAAGAAGCATTGTTGTAACCTCTCAGTTGCAAATTCGAACCCTGATAGCATAACATATAGTCTACAAATCCCTTCAGATATCTCAAAATCCTCTTGACTGCTTCTCAATAGTACGGGGTTAGATTGTAATCTACTCACCAAGCCAACTGCATAGCATATGTCTAGCTGAGTACACATCACTGCCTACATCAGACTGCCCACAACATTAGCATAAGGGACATGAGCCATCTTTTCCATTTCTCTTTGAGTCTTACGATACATCTCTTTGGACAAACTCTCACCTCTAGCAATACGGGTGTCAATGGGTCTACATTCACTCATTTGGAAATGGTCGAGAACTTTATTTAAGTAAGTTTGTTGGGACAAACACAGAAGTTTCTTTGATCTATCTCTGTAGATCTTAACTCCCAATATGTATTCTGCCTCACCCATATCCTTCATCTCAAAATTGAAAGATACCACTTTTTTGTGGCTACTATCAACCATCTGTCATTTCCAGCCAATAGTATGTCGTCAATATACAATGGCAACATAATGAAACTCTTCTTGGACTTTTAGACATAGACACAATGGTCCTCCGTGATCATCGTAAACCTATTCAAGAGAATGTCTCGATGGGATCTTAGACACCATTGTCTAGATGATTACTTTAGGGCATATAAAGATCGTTTAAGCTTGCACACCTTGCACTCTTGACTTTTGACCACAAAGACCGTGGGTTGATCCATATAGATTTCCTCATCTAGTTCTCCATTGAAACTGCCTTAACATCCATCTGATTGAGTTCCAAATCCATGTACGCTACTATAACTAAAATCAGGTGAATCGAGGCAAATCTCACCACTAGTAAAAAAGTTTCCTCATAGTCTATACCCTCATGTTAGGTATATCCTTTTGAAACTAAATGAGTTTTGTACCTTTCTATTGATCCATCTAACTTGCGCTCCACCTTTAGAGCTCATTTATTCCCAATAGTCTTACACCCTAGTGGTAGATCTACCAAATCCCAGACCTAGTTAGTCCTCATAAACTCTATCTTATCATTTAATGCTTTCATGCACTCATCCCCCTTCAATCTCAAAATGAAAATGGCTAACACTTTCATATGTGCTTCTATGCAACTAAGGTTGTTGTGGTTGATTAACAAGTGGTGTGCCCCAACTCGAAGGCAAGTCACTCTCACAATTTGTAGGAGCTTGAGAAATTTCTTCCTCATTCTCAACTAAACCCCTTGAAGTGCCTTCCTCTTGACCCACAATCTCATGGAGTTCCAAACTCCTATCAATCTCACCCCTACTTGGAAACTCATCCTCTATGAAATCCACATCTCGTGACTCAATTTCAATCAAAATTCCATCAGATTGTTCCCATATTAGCCCATACCCTTTAGAGTATTATGAGTACCTTATAAAGATACAACTCTTTCTTCTAGTGCCTAACTTCCCATACTTATAGGAAACATCGTGAACAAAACCCGTTGAACCCCATGGCCTCAAGTTACTTAAATTTGGTTTCTCGCCAGTTCATAGTTCATATGTGGTGGAAGATACTGATTTGGAGGGTACTCGGTTAAAAATGTAGGTAGCAGTCAAAAGTGCATCCCCAAAATGAAATTGGTAGGTTTGCTTATGCCATCATTGATCTAACCATCTCAAGCAGTATTTAATTTCTCCTTTCTGTCAAGCCATTTTGCTGGGCATACTTGGCATCATTAACTATCTTTTGATTCTTTTTTCAAATAGAGCTTTTTAAATTGCTTAGAGAGATATTCACATTTACAGTCAATCCTCAGAGTTTTTAAGTACTTGTCTAACTGATTCTTAACCATTCTAAGATATCGCCTAAAGTACTCCAATACTTCAGACTTATAGGAAATTAAGTAGATATGACCATAACGTGAAAAGTCATCTATAAATATGATGAAGTAGACACCTTCATGTCTTGCCCTCACACTCATTGAACCACAGATGTCTGAGTGGACTAATTGCAATGAAAAAAATGCCCTAGTGGATTTTCCAAACGGTTTTCTCTTAACTTTTCTCATAAGACAATGTTGATACATGGGCAATGTGACCTTAGCGAGATTGCCTAATAGGCCTTCTCTAACTAACCTAGTCATTCTTCCTTACCCTATATGGCCAAGCCAAACATGCCATTTATATGATTCCGAATTATCAAAAGCAGAAAGAAAAGCAAAAGACTCATTCATACTTGAATAATCCAAATCCATTACTATAAAACCGTCTAATAGAAAAACACAACCATAAAAAATATTACCCAAATATAAGAAAACTCCATTGTTTTTAGATACAGTCCGTAAACCAAGTCTTAATAAAATAACTTCAGAAAGTAAGTTTCGTCAAATCTTAGGAGCATATAGTACATCATGGAGAAATAGAGTACGACCACCCCACAAGTCCAGGTTGTAGGTAACAAATCCCAACACCTCTACGCTAGCTCCACTCCCCATCATGATATCATGACTTCTAGCTAAAATCTGACTATACTCCACACAAGTGACTCGATCTCACGCTATGTGCTCGGTCGCTCCTGAATCAACAGTCCACACAGGATAGGAATGATAAATCATCACATGACTAGTTACAAAAATAATGCGAAAATAGTCAGAGTGTACCTTCTACAACTCAGTGTAGTCACGAGCGAAGTGGCCTTTCTTTCCGCAGTTAAAGCACTCTAACTTTGACTTGTTCTTCCCGCGCTTGCCTTTCTTGCTGCACTGAAAAGTTCCTGACCCTTTGTTCACTTATCTAGCAGCCACCCCTATCTTGGACTTCTTGCACTTGGGTTTAGCAGCTAACCAGACTCAACCATATAGGCCGAATGTTTGGGCTTTGCAACCTCTAGGCGCTTAGCTTCAAGCTCCAAGTGACGCGAGACATCATCAAAGTCTTTGATGTTCTCATTGTACATCAGATTCTGGCTCATTATCTCTGAAGAATTTGGCAATGAGCATATCACTGCCTGGATTTGTTGCTCATCAGTTAGGTTGTTTCTTGTCGTCTTGAGTTGGCAGATCATGGTCGACATTGCCCTGAGCTGCTTCATTGTATGGTCAGAGTGCATCTTATAGGAGTCAAACATCATAGTCAATCCGCGTAACCTCATGGCTAAAATTCCCCCAAACTTCATCTTCAGTGCTTGCCACATGTTTTGGGCAATATCATAGGTTTTGAACTCACATATGAGATCATTGTGCATGCTGCCTAATATGATAATGCGCACACAACGGTTCTTCTTAGCCCATTCAATATTGGCTTCATGATCTCTCTTGTGTTGGTCCAAGTCACCTTTCTCAAGCTCAGTTAGGAAGTGAGTTAAAGCCTCCAAGACCTCCTGCTCATTTAAGACATATTGGATCTTGCGATGCCAAATATCATAGTTCTCTCCATCTAATTTTTCCCTTGTTCAAATCGACAACTATACTCTTGGATGCCATTTCACTACAAAATGCGCAAAAAAGAGATATTACACACACACACCTAAGAAATCTACTGCGTCCATCCAAGTTAGATGAAAAATAATACAAACACATCACAAGATCGAAAATTCACTATACTTCATAATCATCTATTGCGCCACAATGTCTAATTATTAATTTCTAACCCAATTTTCACACAAATTTAAAAATATGTGGGAGATCAAATCCTCCTAAATCTCAACTATACTCCTATTATCTTAAATAGTCATCTAGCCCTAGTTACATGTAAAGACAGAACCTACTAAAAGGGCAGTAACCTTTTGGGCCAATTTACAAAAACAGCTACTCAGACTACGACAACCTGTTAAGCCAATCTACAAAGATGGTTCTTTTAAGACCATTACAGCCCATTTTTATTGTCCCATCAGTGCATTTATAGTTCTTACTGAGGTCACTGCAATTCTTTCAGCCTATCATGCACACTTGCAATACTAACTAAGACTACTTAGTGGGAACTTTCTATTTTATCACTAAAAAAAAAAAAATGAAGGCTAATGTCTAAACATTCAAGTCTAATATACATAATTGATAAAATAAGCATATATCTACATGTTCATTTCACACATACATGTAATCACATTTATTCTAAAATATTAAATAAAAGATCACATGAAATATAACAATATAGAATAACATAAAAAAAAACAAGTATCTAAACAAATAAATCATGCAAAAAAAAAAATTAAGAGTAAAATGTATAATAAATACATTTATAAACCCTACCTAAACCAAGAGAAATTCACAACCTAGTGTCGCCCCCATCTTGGTTTTATGAGGTGGTCCTGGGTTTAAAACCTAGGTATGCCATTTTCTTGTATTATTTAAAAAAAAAAAAAAACACTTTGGGCTTATAAACGCTAGGCCACTAAAAATTAGCCCAACGCCTTTTCTTTTCCTTTTTTTTTTTTTTACAAAAAAAGAATGGGTTGACAGACTCAAGCCCATTTCAGATGACATGTCATTTCATCTTCTTCCTTCTGCTAGGGCACTGATAATATGAACAATATGCACAGACACTCAAGCAGCAGCCACCGCCATCGAGACATACCCAGTGTCCCTCCAACACCTGGGTGGCACTACACCACCACAATGCACGCTGCACCACCAGCAGTACGCATCATAATGCGCACAGCACCAATATGGTGCGTAGCAACACCACCCAATGCACGCACCACTACCACGGTGCACCCTACACCACTGTGGTTCACGTTGCACTTGGTTGTACGCAACACCACTATTGGTGCTCGCAACACCGTTGACGATTCCCCTGGGGTGCCCTACACCTCCCAAGTGCGCGCTTCATCTCCCAAGTGTGTGCAGCACTGCTATCAGTGCGGGCGGCACCACTAGTGCTTGCAGCAGCTTAGCCGATAGAAGCAACACAAAGTTTTCAAGCAAAACAAAACAAAAACGACACCCATTGCAAAATATATGCGAAAAAAACAACTTTCGGTAAACTGGAATCAACTAAAACCATGCTCTGATACCAATGTTAGAAAACATAGCGAAATATCTCAAGCATAGCTTATTGAGTTGCTCCACAAGTCCATCTAGCCTAAACAAATAATCTAGCAAGCCTCAAGTGTCTCCTCTTGGTGGTAAAGTGTACTACATAGAATAACCTATAGTAACACTCCACACATCAACAACCTAGATAATTTATCAAGAGAGAATAAAAGAGAGATTATGTACTCTTTCAAGATTGTCCAAGAATGATCTGAGGGGGAGCTATATATAGCCCTCCCTGTGCATCACATACAGCCAGCCTTAAGGCCATCCTTTAATCACTGCAATAAAGTGGTCATTTCCACTTTTATTCTCAAGCATGTAATGGATTAAGCCATGCATTACATGCCATTACGGCATAGGAGTAGGGGTTTGTTCTTGTGGGCACCCCTCCATCTGACACGGTAAACTCAAAAGGTTTTATTTTCAGATGATCATGAATAGAAAATAATAATTAAAAAGTATTTTGTGTTTGAGTGATTTTTGAGAAGGTAATATAGGAGAATACTTAAGAACAGTTGTGTTGCCAAACGGACCATGTATGGAGAAGAATCCTCTATCTCAACTACCAACATAAGTACGGTATAAAATTCTTGCTCTAAATCAAGAAATGTATTTATCTTTTCTCCTTTTGCTCTAAATCAACTACTTTTAAAAGAAACCACTCCCCCTTTGCACCAAGCGATAGTATCTACCGTGCTTCGAAGGTTGAGATGCTGATTCCATTTGCTGAATAAGTTGCATTGTTGCTAGATGGAGTATCTGCCAACGATAAATCTGCGTAGAAACCCGGTTGCCTTGGGATAGACAATAAAACTTCACTGCTTAACATTAGAACCACAGAAGACATGTTTGGTCTATCTTCAGGTCTTTGCTGCACACATAACAGACCCACTTGAAATAGTCTTAACACTTCAGATCGTGTATGTGCATCACCTACTGATTCATCGATCAGTTCCATTGCTCTATCTACAATCCATAGTCTCCATGCCTGAAACAAATTAAAAACCATATTTTTGTGAGTTGGGTTTCCATTAAATATGCACATCTTGATCTATTACAATATATTTATGAAGATCCTGTTATCCGTTCCAGCATATATTACTACAACAGAGTTACATAACATTAGCTACCAAAGGCCATCCTCCATACCTTGCTAAAAACCAGTCAAATAAAGAGAGAGATATTTTATTTATTAGAAATTGGCACTAATTAGAAATCTTATTTATTATTATCTTAGTTATGCATAATATTTTTCATTTAATATATTTACTTATACCTGTGGTTTGCACCTAACAAAATATAGTTTTGGAAACACAAATTTTTCTCTCATGAAGTCATATTATCCTATTCTCCATTACCGGTGACTTGTTACTATTATAAGAGCATCACAATACAAAGGCATCTCACGAACTTGGCAGTGAAAGGAACAACATTGTTAATAACTGGTTTTGGTTAAAAATATAAATCAGTAGAATGCCATTCTACATTCTTACATGTCCAAGAAGATTGAGGTGGTGGTCTGGATGGCAGAATCCCCTGTTCTTTTTCCCACTCAATATCTCCAATACTAAAACTCCAAAGCTAAACACATCAGATTTCACAGAGTACTGCCCATGCACTGCATACTCGGGAGACATGTAGCCACTGCAAAATATTATGTAAGGACAAGGAAAATGAAGTTCATAAAAAGTTAAAGGTTACCTATAAGAGAAGATTAAACGTACTTACTATGTTCCAACAATACTATGGGTCTTGGACACAATCTGATCTCCCTGAAATGATCTAGCCAAGCCAAAATCCGAAATTTTTGGATTCATTTTATTATCTAGTAAGATATTGCTAGCTTTGAGATCTCTATGGATGACCCTCAGTCTAGAATCTTCGTGAAGATAGAGAAGACCTTTGGCAATGCCACCAATAATGTTGATGCGCTTACGCCAATCTAATAATTTGCTCTGTCTGGTCTGTCCAAGTTCACCTTCATGTTAGTACAAACCTTGCTGAATTCTAAATAAATAATTTCAATAACTAAAGAGGATAACCAAACAAGAATTTCCTGCTTTAGTAGGGTGAGAGCTCAAACCAAAAATAAGGGACTCCAAGCTTTTGTTAGGCATGTATTCGTAAATCAAAATTTTCTCATTTTCTTCTGTGCAACACCCTAGAAGCTTTACAAGATTGCGGTGCTGAAGTTTAGCAATTAATTTGACTTCATTTATGAACTCCTTAGGTCCTTGTCCGGAATTCGTTGAAAGCCTCTTCACAGCTATCACTTGCCCTTCTGGCAGTGTACCCTGAAAATCAAGAGGTTAGGATATGTGTTCCAAAAAATAAAATACACATATTTTTGGTCTACCTTATACATGTTAAATATCAACCCAGTGTGAATGTAATCACAGCAGCCCCTCAAATGTCTTGGATAGTTGCTGCACTCTATCCAATATCAAGCTTCTCAAGCTGCAGCCCCTCCAATGTCAAGCAGCAGCCCTTAATTGACAATAATGATGATTGTTGTCTCCTGAGGTTTCTCCTATAAAAGGAGATCAATTGTAACGAATTAAGTAGTGTGAAATACTAAGAAGAAGCCATTTGTGAGATGAGAGATAGTCTGGTTTAAGTTTGTAAATTTTGTACAAACACTTCGAAATATATTGTTTCCGCTCAGTGGATGTAGGCAAATTGCCGAACCACTTATATATTGTCTCTATCTTGTGTTTGAGTGTGTTTCTGGGTGGTTTTGGTACAACAATTGGTATCAGAGCTTCGGTTTTGATCTACCCAGAAAATTTAAGTTGATCCAAATCAACTTTTGATCACACCAAGAGGTTCGTCTCGACAAGACGAAGACGTTGCAACAAACGGCATCGAAAACAGAGGTCGGAGAAGCTCACACGCGCTCCGAGAAGGTCGAAAAGTGTGTTACACGCGCTAACAGTCGTCCAGAGGTTGAAGACGAGTGCCGTACACGCGCCCACGCGCCCCCACTAGCTCCAGAGGAAGAAGACGAGTGAAACACACGCTCTCAAGCGCCCCCACGCGCCCCACGCACTCCAGCTACTGTTTCAGATCGATCTACACCGTTCAAAATTCAGATCCGTTTTTGGGCTTGATCTAAGCCATCCAAAGTCCGATTTCGACGATCCAATAGTGGTTTCTAACTATTTTGATCATTCCGTACTCATCCGTATGGTTAGAATTTTGAAATTCATTTTCTAAAAATTTTAATATTCCAAGATGGAATCAGGAGGAGAAATTGCAGGTGTTAAGAGTTCTGAAAATGCTAGTAGCTCTGGGCGTAGGTCCATGGTGTCAAATGCCAAATTTGAAGTTGAAAAGTTTGATGGAACTAATAATTTTGGCATGTGGCAATGTGAAGTTATGGACGTTTTGATTCAACAAGAGTTGGATATTACGTTGGAAGAGAAATCGAAGGACATGACGGATAGGGATTGGGATAAGCTTAATCGACAAGCTTGTGGTACAATCCGTTTGTGCCTTGCCAAAGATCAGAAATATTTTGTCATGAGAGAGACAAAAGCAAGTGAACTTTGGAAAAAATTGGAAGAGAAATACTTGACAAAAAGTATTGAAAGTCGTTTGTATCTAAAGAAGAAACTTTTCAGATTCCAATTACGAGAAGGTATTTCTATGTCCGAACATTTCAATAGTTATAATCAGATACTTGCTGACTTGCTAAACTTGGATGTAGAAATCCAAGATGAAGATAAGGCTTTACTTTTGTTAAATTCCTTGCCCGATACATATGAACATTTGATTACTACTCTTTTGTATGGGAAGGAAAAAATTAGTTATAGTGATGTATCTAGTGTTTTGATAAGCAATGAGTACCGTAGAAAAGATAAAGAGGTACAGCTAAATACATCAAATGAAGCCTTAACAGCAAGAGGGAGACCACAGTCAAGGAATCCAAGAAAGAAGAAGGATTCTCAATCGAGAACACGGGCCACATCACGTGGTTCATCAGTCGGCAGTAGACTCGCCAAAGACGAATGTGCCTTTTGTCACAACAAAGGACATTGGAAAAAGGATTGTCCCAAGCTAAAGGGGCAACAGAAGATTCAACCCTCCACAGCCAATGTCGCCAACAAAGATGTAGATGAAGATGCAGATCTTGCCCTGACAAGTTTATCATTCAATTGTCATTCTGACGAATGGATTATGGACTCCGGTTGTACCTATCACATGTGTCCCAATCGGGACTGGTTTACTGACTTCACAAAGATTGATGGAGCAGTACTTATGGGCAACAATAATGCCTGTAAGACTCAGGGAATAGGTAGCATCCGGCTGAAGTTGCATGATGGAACTGTCAGGATTTCTGACAGAAGTTCGGTACGTTCCGGACTTGCGGAAGAATCTTATCTCACTTGGGACTCTGGATTCAAAAGGATTCAGAATCACTATAGAAGATGGAATTCTCAAGGTGGTAATGGGAATTCAGGTGACAATGAAGGGCCTAAGGCGAGGAAATTTGTACTTCTTGCAAGGAAGTACTGTTAATGGAAGAGCTTCCACAGTCTGTGAGAAGCTAAATGAGACGGATGCTGACACCACCAGGCTTTGGCATATGCGTATGGGACACGCCGGAGAAAAAGCTTTGCAAACACTTGTAAAACAAGGCTTACTCAAAGGTGCCAAGACTGGTAAGTTGTCTTTCTGTGAAAACTGTGTATTAGGGAAGCAGACACGGATCAAGTTTGGAACCGCAGTCCATAGTACACAAGGGATACTTGACTATGTGCACTCCGATGTTTGGGGACCTACCAAAAATGCATCTTTGGGAGGTAAACACTGGTTTGTAACATTTGTTGATGATTATTCTCGTCGTGTATAGGTGTACACGATGAAGCATAAAGATGAAGTGTTGAAGATCTTCCTTGATTGGAAGAAAATGATTGAGACTCAAACCGGGAGGATGATCAAGCTGTGAAAAGTGGGGTGCGATTCAAAGCTAGATTGGTAGCCAAGGGCTACGCTCAGACAGAGGGAATAGACTATAGTGAGGTATTCTCTCCTGTTGTAAAACATTCATCCATACGGATATTGCTAGCTTTGGTTGCACAATATGATCTTGAGTTAGCCCAGCTTGACGTGAAGACGGCTTTCTTACATGGTGATCTGGAGGAGGAGATTTATATGTCTCAACCGGAAGGTTTTAAAGAAGCTGGTAAAGAAAAATTGGTTTGCAATCTGAAGAAATCTCTCTATGGTTTGAAGCAGTCACCTCGGCAGTGGTACAAACGTTTCGACCACTTCATAATTGACTTGAAATACACTCGTTGCCAATACGATCATTGTGTGTATTTCAAACAAATTGCAGATGGATCTTTCATATATTTGCTTTTATATGTAGATGATATGTTGATTGCATGTAAAAGCAAGGTGGAGATAGATCGATTGAAGGCTCAACTGAGTCAAGAATTTGAAATGAAAGATCTAGGAGAAGCAAGAAGAATATTGGGGATGGAGATTAACAGAGATAGGGTGAAAAGCACAATTCACCTCACTCAGAAGCAGTATCTGAAGAGAGTACTACAACGCTTCAACATCGACTCGAAGACGAAGCCAGTAAGTACTCCAATGGCCCCATATTTCAAGCTTAGTGCATTGCAGTCTCCTAAAAATGATGAAGAGCGGGACTATATGAAGAATATCCCGTATGCAAGTGTTGTAGGAAGCTTAATGTATGCTATGGTGTGTACACGACCTGATATCTCCCAGGCCGTCAGCTTAGTCAGCCGATATATGCATAATCCTGGAAAGACACATTGGCATGCGGCTAAATGGATTCTGCGGTACATTCTAGGAACCGTAGATCTCGGTTTGAAGTTCGAGAAGGGTAAGGATAGTCTAGTAACTGGATATGTTGACTCAGACTATGCAGGTGATCTTGACAAACGACGATCGACAACTGGATATGTGTTCACTATGGCTGGAGGACCAGTTAGTTGGCGATCTATTTTGCAGTCTACAATTGCACTATCATCCACAGAGGCTGAATACATGGCTGTAACAGAAGCTGTGAAAGAAGCCATTTGGTTACAGGGACTGGTAACAGATTTGGGCTTTAAACAGCAAGAGGTTACTGTTCACTGTGACAGTCAGAGTGCAATTCATCTGGCCAAGAATCAAATGTATCATTCTAGAACAAAGCATATAGATGTCCGTTTTCACTTTATACGTGAGATATTAGATGAAGGGGACATTCTACTTCAGAAGATTGGCACTGAAGATAATCCAGCAGATATGTTGACAAAAGTCGTCACAGGGATCAAATTCCAACACTGTTTGGAACTGATCAATATCTCACACTGTTGAGCACCTTCGAGTGCATTGGTGCCTTAGGGCACATCTGATAGCGGAAATCTCTCATGGCAGATATAAAGAATATTTCGATGAGGGGGTGAAATCATTTGAAGGAAGCATCCTAATATAGCACACATGGGTGGAGGGGGTGATTGTTAAATATCAACCCAGTGTGAATGTAATCACAGCAGCCCCTCAAATGTCTTGGATAGTTGCTGCACTCTATCCAATATCAAGCTTCTCAAGCTGCAGCCCCTCCAATGTCAAGCAGCAGCCCTTAATTGACAATAATGATGATTGTTGTCTCCTGAGGTTTCTCCTATAAAAGGAGATCAATTGTAACGAATTAAGTAGTGTGAAATACTAAGAAGAAGCCATTTGTGAGATGAGAGATAGTCTGGTTTAAGTTTGTAAATTTTGTACAAACACTTCGAAATATATTGTTTCCGCTCAGTGGATGTAGGCAAATTACCGAACCACTTATATATTGTCTCTATCTTGTATTTGAGTGTGTTTCTGGGTGGTTTTGGTACAACAATACACAGGTCCAAATCCACCTTCTCCCAACTTCTTGTCGCTTGAAAAGTTATTAGTGGCATTAGCTATGGCTGTCAAATCAATTATCGGTAACTCCATGTCTTCCTTCAGGCCTTCATTTTCAGAATCTTTCTCGTGTCCACTTTTTGCCATTCCTGGAGTATTAGGAACTGAATTGGGCACGATTTTCTTGAACAGTAGAACTTTTGAATGCAAGCGGCCAACCATCTACTCACATGCATTTCTAAGTAAAGAACTATAAATATATCTTTACCTTTAAAACTAGACTTCTTCTTCCGTAAGTATGAGATCACTGCAAGTGTTAGAATTCCATTGACTAATGCTACAGCGCTGGCTATGATTCCTGCTCGTTTTATCTTGCTGGTGTTCCCCTTTTTCCCATTATTTTTCTGAAAACGACGTTAGAGTTCAACTCAGTCTGCATATATCTTACTATTGATCAAAACTAGTATTAATTTCGAATATGCTCACTAGGCCATATAGTTGTCCAAGTTATCCTCCACCATTCTTAGTAAAAGAGCAAAATTTAGAGCTTTTTTTTTTTTTTTTACAAGGAAAAAAGAAGTAAAAAGTACCTAGTTCTGAACTGGCCATCTTTATGTATAGCTCTTGCCCACCCTGAGAGTACACAACAATGTCAATCAGTTCCCCGAACCAAAGCAAGCAGCCACTCCCTTTTCCCCTAATATCTAAATTGGAATATGCTGTGCAAGAGCAGTTTTTCACGCACAATCCCTCGCATTCATCGAGGCTCAAGGTCGCATCAAACCAGGAAGAAGATGTGTCGGGCAATTTCAACCCCGTGTACTTGCGGAAGCCATCTCTAATATTGCATACCAATGGAGTCCTGCGAACACATCCATCAGACCAATCTACTGATTTCCAATCTTTTGGAGACTTGGGTAAGAATCATTCCAAGCATGCACATGCTGGAGAGTTATCGGTATCGCAGGCAGCGTATGCACCACAGAATGCATAATTTTGACACTCATCTGCCTGGGATGTGAATGAAAGCTCCCAACTGCGTGTTCGATCCATCCACGTAAGCCGCTGCGCAACGCCTGATGGGTTTATTATATATCTTGAAAAAACCGAAGTGTTTACGAGTTTGTACTTGTAATACACGTCGTTCTGATTCATCACGAATTCATACTCGAACACTGGATTCCGATTTAAGCCCGGATATCCCGTAAAACGAAGACCATTCCATGACCCTGCACTAGCCTTTATCGTATTCCCCTTCATCAGAACTATTTGCGGAAGCCCACGAGGATCTAACCTTACTGAAAAATCACCTCGAGCGGGATCTTCCGTGCTCTTCCAAGATGATATGACTCAATCTAGACCAGTTTCCAAGTTCCTTCCAAGCTTCATTTCCGGTAGTAATGTGTCACATGGATAATCAAAACTCTGCCACAAAAATCTCTCTGGGTCATCAATTTTTCCATCTTTCACAACAAGATTTCCAGTATCCAGGAGCTGTTCGACTGGATTAATTTCTGCTGTTCTTGATGTATTAGTTGACCAAACAACATTATTTGTGCCATTGAGAAGGCCAAGAACTCCTTCATCGGTGACCGTTAAAACTCCGGAGAGATCGTTAAGCGGAGTGTCTCTGTTAGCCACCCATACGACTGTCCCAGAAGATATCGCGTACCATATTCCGACGTAACGGCTTTTTGAACTGCCTGGGCTGAAAAATCCCATTTCAAATGTTCCACCGGCTGAAACTAATGTGTCGCCGTCTCTGATTGATTGACTGGAAGGAAGAGTGTCCAGCGTGATGGATGTTTCTAAGAGGGAGAACAATAGAGAGAATACAAAAAAATAGGTACAGGCTTCGGCCATTGGTTTTTAGTTCAATGGTTTATCTCATTCTGTTTGGGAGAAAGTATTGTGTGTGTATGGTAAATGCAGACAAGAAGAGGTATACGGAGAGAATGGCAAGTTGCTTCTGTGTACACACATCTTATCTTTCGTCATTGGCTTTAGGCTGCGTTTGGATGTCAAACTAAGTTGAGATGAGTTGAGTTTTTATGAATAGTAATGAGTTGAGTTTTTATAAATAGTAATGAGTTGAGATTGTTGAATAAGTTTGGTGGGACCCACTTAAAATGAGTTTTAGTTATGTTTAGATGTTAAAATGAGTTTAGATATATTTATGAGAAGTGATAAAAGAGATGGGTCTCACGTACTGTTCATCTGACAGGCTGAAAAGAAAAATAAAAAAAGCATATTACTGGCGCCAACGAAACAAAAAAAAAAAAAGAATGCAAATCGATGGTTCAGCTAACAAAGAAAACTACGGCGAAAGATCATTTCTAGAAAAGCAAACGGTCAAGAAGCTCCTTTTGCGTTGATATTTTTTATATTACTTTTTTTAATATTTTTTTATCCATTTCCTTTTTTATATTACTATTTTATAATATTTTACATCACTATTATTTCATTATTTCTATTATATCTTATTTATTATTTGAGTTAATTCATTATTTCTATTATATCTTATTTATTATTTGAGTTAATTCATTATTTCTATTATATTTTATTTATTATTTGAATTAAATAAGTAAAACCAAACACCATGGATTATCTTTCCTGACATTTTTATTAGATTATATAAAATATGATTGATTTTTTTTTAATTTTTTAAGAATAAAAAAATTAATAAATAATATCACTTTATTATTTAAATGAGTCAATGCATGTAAAAACCAAATTTTCACTACATTTTGTATATAAATTTTTTCTTGAAATTAAAAAAAAACATATTACTCAATTAGTGAGAAAAAATACTATCAGAAGCATGACAATATTTTATTCAATAATTTATTTACATATTAAACATTATTATATGTAAACTCCAAATGTCACTAATTTACAATATATAGTTTCATACTTATGTAACCAAACATCTTTCAACACCATACTAGCAATTAGGTGTTTCCTTGTTGACTCGTATGTTGCGCCCACAAAGCATTTGCAATAGTATCTCTAGTTGCCGCCATCGTTTGTGCCGATGCAGTCGACATGTCAAGAACATGAGATTGTTCACTGGTGTTATGCTCCGCATTCATTCCTGGATAATCATCGGGATTACTATATAATACAAAATCATGATCATTAGGTGTAACCGTGCGGATGAAGTTATGGATCACACAACATGCAATAATAAGATATCGTTGCCGAGTTGGAAGGTATGGGGGCATAAAATTTAAAATTCGAAAACGCTTCTTCAACACACCGAAAGCTCGTTCAATGACATTCCGAATGGATGAATGCCGATAATTAAATAAATCTTTATATCCTTGAAAGGTACGATCGCCATGTCTTTCAGATCTATGGTATCTCACCCTTGGATACGACGGCATAAATCCTTCGGTACAGGGGAATGCTGAATCTACTAAATAATAATATCCTGAAAATTTAGTACAATATTAATATTTTATTTGTAATTTAAGAATCCAAATTATCGCAAACTGTGTAGATACAAATTAAAAAATGTGGTAAAATTACCTTCTTCAAGCCATGGAAAGTTGTTCCCTGGGCGCCTTAACGCATCGATTAAAACACGAGCATCATGGGCTGTACCCTCCCACCCGGCGTATACGAATGTGAATTTCATATCGAAATCACAAACACATAAGACATTTTGGGCAACCCGTTGATACCGATTTAGATATGCATTAGTTACGGAAGCCGGCACAGCTGCGTGGATCATGACCCCATCCATTGCACCATGAAATTTCTGTAGATTTTTTTTTTAAATTTGCATAAATTTCAAAATCATGCATTGAAAATATATCGACATTTGTATAGTACATTTATACGAAGTAGATAATGTAATATAAATTTACCTCAAACCATGGATAATATCTGGGATTTCCTTCAATATAAGGCATCACCCCCGTCGTTTGGCTTGGTTTAATCACACGGCGTGCTAGGCGACATAATGCACGCATTACGTCATACACATGTCGATTTATAGTTTCAACCGAATGTTGAAATATGTTAGCTGCATTTCGTTGAACGACACCATGTCCGACAGTGTAGCAAAACATTCCTAAGGCTTCCTCAACCGTGACCTCTCGTATCGAATCACACAAGTGAACATCTCTACGTAAATGATTGCATAAGGCCCGGAATGCATATACTTCCATTCGAAACATCTCGTAACAGGTGTCAGGATGTCCATTTAAGACTGCAATGATGTACTGATAACCACGTAAACCAATGTTATGTTGTGGCCTAGGCATACGACGTTGGGGACGAGATTGCTGCTCCTCCATCATTAGGCTCAAAAGAAGAACCGCTTCGTCAGTACCATCATCACGGCTTCTCCATGCATTCCATTCTGCCCATCTATTTTCGTCAAATGGACTTGACACGTTACTACTAGAGGCCTCCTCATTCCCCGCGGTGTTTACCTCATCATTCCACCAGCTATCATTGTCCATGCTGCGCTTTGAAAAATGATGGCAAGGTCAGACATTAAACAATACACATTGCATATGTATTTGTCATCTAAAGAATTCATACATAGAGCAGGAACTAAGCAAGTACTTATATTTAAAACCAAGTTTAAGTTTGAACGTTAAATTAGCCCACATGAAATAAGATAGTTAGAAATCATTCACCATCTAATACAGTTATACATAAAATAAAGTGGCATTTAAAAAAAAACATAGCAAGGCCGATATGTGTGGTCAGTGTAGCGACCAGACCCACTCTAATCTCAACTCTGGGGTCATGTTCTGAAAGATATTTAGGACATGAGGATCCATAAATGCTTTTACTGCACGAAGATGAACGTCCATAGGTAGAGGTGGGGTGATGTCCTGCAAAAACTTCATACACTCTGCAACACTGTTATAGCCGGCATCCGTCCCACAAACATTCGAACCCTCGCTTCTACTACGCTTCGAACTGCATATTTCAAACATCTTTGCATCCAAATCAGCCCGTTGTTTAGAAGTGGCAGCAAGTGTCTGTATGGCATCACTGAGCACTGGTGAGATGGATGGTCCGGCTGCGTCCCTACGTCGCCTACGAGGACGGCTTGGCTGCGGTAACCCTCCTTGCGTCGAGGGAGTCATTGAAATGTCATCCAAATCGAAGGTCGAGTCTAATCCAATGCCACTACCCAACACAGGACCTCGGGCCCTCAATTCATCCTCCAGTCGCTGTTCCTCCTCTCTAGAGGGGGGTTCCTGAGTTGAGGCATAATGCAATGACCCTGTTGCCACGGCCTTACCAAAAATTGTGCAGAGGACGTCGTAGTTGGCACAACCATTGGTCTTGTACTTTTTCCACTGGTGTCGAACCTAAGAAATGGTAAAAATAGTTACTAAGGTTGTCATAAATTAATAAAAACATTTAATCATATAATTGGCCCTCAATTATATATAGAAAATGCAATAAATTTAAAATACATGAAGGTTAAATCAAAAGCAGATGAAGCTTACCCGGATCGCGTTTGCCCAATGTTCTTCCGTACCAATAACAGTTTTTGTGATAGGGTTCCAACCCATGCCCGTTTGGCCCATTAAATCTGTAAACTCGCGTTGTGTCTTCTTAAGGCGAGCGATTTTCCCCTTCACTTGTGATGAATCAACTTGCCTCATACCACGTTCATTGAGGAGTGTGGTAATTCGAATTGCGTCAGCGTTTGTAATTCTGGATCCCACCAATTTACCCTCTAATGTTTCTTGGTACAAAATGTCAACCAGTGTCTCCTCCAACCCACCAGACCACAGCTCATGATCACGTACAACCTCCACGTCATCCATGGTATATTGCTAATGGCCAATAATGATAATATAAAAAATAGACAATGCAAATAATAGACAATGTACTTAAATCCATATTATTTGTCTTTTAATGATATGCATCATAAACATGGTACATGCATTAAGTCCAAAACATTTAAATTTAACTATAGCAAACGCAATGCAATGTTATTTTTGGCGTTTTTAGTCAAATGCATATAATATATCGTACAATGAATCGAGGTCTATATACGAGTAAGATGAAGTTAGAATATATTTGTCTAGATAATGTTTCAATACCTTGTACGAGGAGCTGCTGGATGAGCGTAGAAAGTAGGGCTGCAAGTCATACATAGCAATTAGAATCAAACAGAAAATGTCAAGAAAAAAAATGAACAAACAGAAAAAAAAAAAAAAAAAAAAAAAAGTCCTTTGATTGGGGAAAATTTCTAGTCAAAATGAGAGCATTTTGGGCCCTATTCAGTTATGAAATGCATGTAGAATAAAGTTCTTATGTATTACTTCCAACAACAATAGATAAATCCATCGCCAATCAAACTATACACAAAATGCAAATGAATCATGACTTGTTTGCAAAATTAGAGATATTGGTGCTATACAATTAGCCTAAAAGTCAAAGCACAAACATTCAAATTGCATTCTGTTTCCACATTTCCAGCATGTTCAAATCAAAAGTGTTGCTTTTTCTTCTTTTTTTTTTTGTTGGTCTGGTAGAGTTGTATAAATGAAACCACTTTTTATGAAGGAACGGTACCTGTCAACCTCCTATGGTTAGGGGTACCATTCTAACAAACCAATAAATCATTTTTTACTATTTTACGAATAATTCTATTTGACATCCCAAACACTACAGTTTGGTAGTGGTTTTCTATTGGAGCATTGGTGTAACATCTTGGTGCTACTTCTTAAAAACCTACATTCTACTGTTTGTATTTTCCTAGAACCTGGCTTGGACTTTTCCTACAGGCCAACCAACCAAAAATCAAAAAATGGAATGCTTTTCTGACTAAGCTAGAGAAGTTAGGACATCTTCCTTTTGAATTATTGACTATTTTCTAATGATACATCCAAGCAATGGATTTTTGTATCAGTACCCTCATTTGTGATATGTTATGTCAATTTACATCATCTCCTCTCAGACTTGTGGTGTTAAGGTGATGAAAGTACGTCACCTGACTTCTCCCACCATTAGCATGTCGATTTTTTTGCTCTCTCTCTCTCTGAATTTGCTATTTATTTTACTTAAATAATATAAATATCCTCTGCCACCGTCAGCAATGATAGCATGCTTCCTGTCCATCTCAGCAATTTAAAAAAGATAAAAATCAAAGATTATGATTAAGAGCTTTACATGCATCAGATCGAGTTGCTGGTGCATATGTATAGCCCTCTGTGGAATAACATATCAGGCATTGGTTTCTTGGATCTGAGCTTATACTCTCAATCATAAAATATCTCCCACCACATCTATATATGCATGAAGGTGGCTTTGTCATGTCATGTTGGCTTTCTTATGCAGAGTTGCATACATTTAGTTTTACAGGATATTTTCAGCTTATAGTTGGATGGTAACAGGGTATTCATCTGCTATAAAGGAGATTATTCATAAATTTTGGGTACCGTCCTCATACCTCAAAAACAATCTAGGGATTGAGGAATCTAAAAATTATTCATGAAAAGGCAAACAGGTAAAGCTAGAGGTATGCACTAAAGTACTAAAAAAACAGAATTTGAACCTTGGAGACATAGGAATTATGAAGACAAGCAGAGCACTTTCTTACCTTTTAGTCTTTTTTTTTTTTAATTTGGGTGGTAGGGACTGAATAACACTTAGATCAGAACAGAGTTTTATATATCCAGAATGTTATGCATATATAATGGCCGAAACAAAGGATTTGCCATATGACTTGAAAAATGATATCACAGGGAAAAATACTGCTCATTCACCCTATGACAGTTATGACAACTTAAAAGACTTTCTTTTTGGTCCGAAAGTGGGCAAAAACTTGATCTTGGATACCCGAATGATATCTCTTGAACACCATAAAAAAGAATGGGATAAATTCATCTTGATGGTGAGGTCCCTGTGCCTATCGAGGTTTGGTCATCAGCCCTATGATTTCAAGATGAAGGTAATGTTAAACATCAACTCTCTATAATATATTCCTGAGTTGATTCAAATACAGTAATTGAGAGTTGATAGTTTCAGAGAAGAAATAAACCTTGGAACAAGAGCATGAGGATCCATCTGAGATGGGATGCTTCAAATTTGATTTATCCCTACATCTAATTAATACCCAAGTATTTCGCATACTTTTTAGAGTGTAATTTGAAAATATCTCCCCAAAAAGCAGCTACCCATATGAAACGGAAAAAAAACCCTTAATTGAAGTGCATTTCTAAGTGATTATTCCCTGTCTAAGCATCACATGACATCATTAATATTCCATGCGGATGAAAGTATGATTTCATATTCTAGTAGAACCTCCCACAAAACTGCAACGGGGACATAGCAGCTGACACAGACAATGCAAATGAACATGACAGGTTGTTCCATTCGATCCAAACACAGGAATGAGAAACACAACATAACAAGCAGCCCACAACAAATTAGAGAAAAATAATGAATTATAAAAAGCAAATAATTCATATTTGAACCGTAACAAGTTGTTTGCAATTAATAAATAATACCCTTTAAAATTAGATAAAAGAAATACAGAAGCAATTCTTCAGACTTCAATACTTGCATAATCTCAAACCAATAACATTTTTTTTATAAGTAATCTCAAACCAATAACATGAGCTTATATACACACATATATAAATGTATACACTAGAAATATGTAAATTTACCTTTTTCTCTGATCAGGTTGCAGCTTAGCAACAGAGCATTAAGTTAGAGCTTACCGTCGGTTTGGTTACTACTAATCTGAGGAAAAATGAAAGACAATAACCATGCTAAGCACTTGAATTGGGTCTGTTAAAGTGAGAATCACCTCTTCTCGGCCACAGACCAAATAATTAAAAAGAATAAAAAAATTATTATTATGCAAACTTTTTTAACCTCTGCATTTTCTCAGCTCTGTTATGGGCAAGTATTATTATTACTCTTACATACATTGAACGCATGTCCTCTCTTTTACTATGTGATGCTGGACTGTCAACCAGGATTAAAAGTCCTTCAAAGCAATAAACCAATAAGAGCAGCTAAGGCCTTGACTTCACACTCAAAACCCAGATCAAAATCCCAAAAGTTAAACCAAATTTCACCGAAATTTCAATCGTTCAATGACCCAAAAATCCAAAATACCTAAATAAACTAAAATGGCACACTAACGTCTAGATCAACATGGAAAAAATTGAATTTATTAACACAAGCGACTGAAGCCCAATCAAAATTCATGGTTGTGAGAAAAAAACAAAAGATGAAGCTCCGTTGGTCTGGAAAATCCAGTATAGTTTAAAAGCAAAATACAAGCTTTTGGAGTTGAACTTACCCGGTACGATCGTGTCCTCGGAGCCGTTTTTATCTCACTCTTGAAGGTAAGCCGTCGGCTGGTCCTTTTGATCGATAATGAGCTTTTCTTTGGTAGTAAAATGGTGGTTTTTTGAGTTGATCTCGGCATGGGGAATTATATAGAAATTTCAACACACAAAGAAACAAATAGATGTACAGAGGAGATGGCACACGGGTTTACAGTAAACACCTATAAGTTCAGAGATAGGAAAAAAAGATTCTTAGGTTATGCAGAATTCAGTTTGAAAAAGGAGACCAAGTACTCTGATCGGCACTGTTTCTTCACCACGCCGAAAGGAAATCATGCAGTGGGCTGCTCATGTTCAGACGGGAAGGACAACCCCGAAAGGAGAACGAGAGAGAGGGTGTCGATAAGGACGAGAACTTCAAGCGTGGTCAGTGGGTCTCTCTTCACAACGACTCTAGAGAAATCATAACGTTAGCTGCCGATTTTGAAGGAAGAGGAAACCCGTTATGTTCTGTAGGGGTGTTTGGGAAGAAGGACGGGGAAAGAGAGAGAGAGAGAAGGAGAAGTTATAACGTATCAGTTGAAAAAATAAA